>CAMOHE010058078.1:0-39615 GCA_946598075.1 Artocarpus hirsutus
ATTATTAAAATTTAAGGTGCTACATTAAACTGTGGTTATTTATTTGTTTATGTTTTTATTTTAATTTGAGAGTTTTTATTTAAGTCTCGGGCAAATTACTTTGATGATTTATATTTATTTTCTAATATTTATTTTATTTAATAAAAACTGTTAACCCCCACTTAGGGGGTGTTACATAATCCACAATAAATATTAAAGTACTTTTGTCACTAGATACCTTGATTGAACATAAGGCATGGCTTATGTCATCCTTATACTATTCAATCATATTATTTCTCAATCTTGAGTAGACTGATATTGATAACCCTTTTCAATTTATTCCAATATGGCCATACATTTTACTTCAGTCTAACTTATCGAGGAGCCCATAGATATCTTTCTCATAATAACTGAGGGACAAATTCCTTCTTAATCACTCACATTCCTCACATGATTTACTTTATATCCAACAACAATCCATTCCATCATCCTGTTAAAGATAATATTAGATTGTGTCAAAATATAGAATTTGTCATGTAGGAAATCATGGTGATTTCAGGTCAGAGGACTAGGAGAATACTACTGTGATGAGAATCACTTATGACAATTATCCATGCAGTATTCTCATAGCGAGTCGATCCAATATATCATTTCTTAAATATGTATCTATGAGTTGACTTAGTAACTCATACACATGATTAGTAAAACATAATCATCAGTCAAACTTCATCCTAGTCTTTATTCATTATTATCCTAATAATAATGACCGACTAGGGATAATTTAGAATATAATTCAATTTTCACCTAAGAGTTTTACTATCAAGTCACATACTTGATGACCTTAGGCAAAATTAACTATTCATGGAATTAAAATCAAAAACAATAATGCAAATGCCTCTTTATTAATAAAATGCAAATGTAACAAAGTTAAAATGTGGTTATTTTATAATTGACCTAGGGCACATCATTAACAATGTACATGAGCCCATGAACGTTCGGGCAGAAGGTGGATATGAGTATTTTATCACTTTTATTGATGATTACTCTAGATATGAGTGTGTCTACCTAATGCATCATAAAAGCGAAATTTTTATAAGTTTAGAGAGTTTTGGGTTGAAGCGGAAATGCAATTAGGAAAACCCATAAAGGCACTTCAATTTGATCAAGGTGGTAAATATCTCTTTGATGAGTTCTTGGAACACTTATTAGACAAGGGGATTTTATCCCATTTGATTGCTCCAAGCACTCTATAGTAGAATGGAGTAGTTGAGAGAAGGAATAGGACATTGTTAAAGATGGTTAGGTATATGATGAGTTATTCGACATTACCTTTATCCGTTTGGGGATATGCATTGCAAACCACATGTTATCTTTTGAACAATGTGCCTTCAAAATTGGTTCCTAAAACTCCTCCTGAGTTTTGGACGGGGAAGAGTACATTCTTAAACCATATTCACATATGAAGATGTTTAGCTCGTGTCCTGTATAAGGAAAAGAACAAGTTGGAAGCACGTTTGGAAGTTTGTATGTTTATAGGATATCCAAAAAAGACTAAAGGGGTTATTTGTATAACCCATAGGAAAATACAGTCGTCATTTTAATAAATGCAACATTTCTTGAGGAAAGTTACATGAACGACTTTAAGCCTCAAAGTAAAGTGATACTCAAGGAGTTGGCGAGTGATTCGATCACTCTGGGGTTTCGCTAGAAACTAATCCAATCAATGTAGAAAAACAAACCAAGCAACAACCTTAGGGGCTTCGTCGTAGTGGGAGGATCAGACATCAACCTGAGAGGTATATGTTCAATGTGAAGCCTACTTGGTTGAACTAGTTAAACATGATAGGGATCCTTACAATTATAAAGAGGCTAATGTGGATGTTGATTCGAAGCTCTGGCAAGAAGCCATGAACACTGAGATAAAGTCTGTGGAGACCAATCGGGTTTAGGAACTTGTAGATTTTCCCAAAGGGGTAAAACCCATAGGGTGTAAGTGGATCTATAAGAGAAAGAGAGGAGCAGATAAGAAAGTCAAAACCTATAAGGCTAGACCAGTAGCTAAGGGATACACACAAAAGAAAGGAATTGATTACAAGGAAATCTTTTTGCCTATAGCCAAGATCAAGTCCATCCACATTCTTTTAACCATAGCTACTGCTCTCGACTATGAGATTTGACAGATGGATTTCTAGATAGCCTTTCTCAATGGCTATCTTGATGAGTCCATATATATGGTACAACCAAACATGTTCAAGGCTAACGGTCAAGAAGATAAGGTTTGTAAGCTGCTAAAGTCAATTTATGGACTTAAATAGGCTTCCGTTCTTAGACCATAAGATTTGATCAGGTGGTCAAGACTTATAGGTTTGAACAAAACATGGACAAACCATGTGTTTTACAAACACATTAAGGATAGAAAGGTGGTTTTTCTATTGCTCTATGTAGAGGACATCTTGCTAATTGGCAATGATGTTGGGGCATTATCATTGGTTAAATTATAGTTGACTAAGCAGTTTGACATGAAAGACTTGGGTGATGCTAATTATGTTCTTGGTATCTAGATCTGTCAAGATAGGAAGAACAAAATGATAACGTTATCCCATACGACCTACATAGATAAAATTTTCAAGATGCAATGCAAAATTCCAAGAGCGGTGGGCAACCATCTAGGTTTAGAATTACTCTTTCTAAGAAAGACTCACCAAAATCGAATGAAGAAAGAAAATACATGAAAAAGGTGCTTCATGCTTAGGCAGTGAGTAGTCTCATGTATGCTATGCTTTGCACACAACTATACATTTGTTATGTGGTTAAGATAGCAAGTTGATTTTAGTTGGATCCAAGATCAAACCACTAGGTTGCAGTCAACCATATTTTTAAGTACTTGAGAAGGACTTGAAGGTATATGCTTATGTATTCGGGCGAGGATCTAACACCTCTACTATACATTGATTAGGATTTTTAATCCTGTTCAGATTCAAAAAGATTGACTTTTGGTTTTGTGTTTACTCTAGGTGGCGGTGCCATTGTTTAGAGAAATATCAAGCAAGATTACACTTTAAATTCAACGATGGAGGCCGAGTATGTGGTAGCTAGTGATGCTTTGAAAGAAGCAGTGTGGCTCCATAAGTTCCTTGGGGATCTTGAAGTAGTTCCTGGTATGGATAAGGCAGTATTGCTATATTGTGATAGCACTACAACGATAGCTAATGCTAAGGAACCAAGATTTCACAAGAAGAGTAAGCATGTACATCAAGAGTATCATATGATAAAGGACAACATTGTGAGTGGAAATGTGGAAATATGTTTGATGGCGTCTGAGGTCATTATAGCCTATCGGGGCTATAGGGATGCGTAATATATCACATTTTACTCACTTAGGGCAAGTGGGAGATTGTTAGGCATAGTGCCCTAAAGGAGTAAAATGTTGTAATATGTTTTTGGAGACATTTTATCAATAGAGAGTTTGTTTATTATTCATATGCCAAATGTTGCCCTCTTTACGTTCATTCCTATTGAATGTATGATAAGCAAACAAAAGTTTGAGACTGTTACTCTAAACCTTTAAGAATCATGCGTATGATGGATAGATTATGCGAAAGACATGAATATTAAAGGTGATGATCGAAATCACAAGATCCGTAATGCAGGGACTAAAGTTGGGCGCTTTATTCATGCTAAGATTAGTATTTTGTCTACATCCCTAATAAGAGATGGTTTATCTTGGCTATCAAAGTGGGACTCCAAGAGTAGAAACATTGGTACATTTTCATAGGTGACGATGTATTGGATTGGGACATAATGTTGAATTGATTTGGATTAATAATTTCGTCTATGCAAATTAATTCACTTTAGACAATCATATGTGCTCTGTCTTAATCCTAAAATAACTAATGGGCCCGTTATCTTGACTTATGTCTTTTAATGTATAAAAGAGTGACATCCTAACTTTATGTTGGTATGCATACTGGTACGTTGGAGACACGAGTCTTGATAGTGATATGGAATCCATAGCTCTTTTTTGTAGAGTTAATAAAATTCTCTTATATGCGTTATCCTATAATTAGAAGACTGGAGCACTCAACCATCTGGTTGCATAAGTGTAATCGAATGGCATACTATCTTTAGATGGTAAGATGGTAAGTTTTCCAATTGTGAGATAATAGAATATAAGATAGAAATAATCAAGAAAGTAAGATGAAATTTATCCTTAAGCCGATTATGAATATCTTATACATTATGATATGTCATAGACACTTAGCTTGCTTGAAGCTTCGTAATTTTATGTAGTTCGAGAGTGCAACTCTAAGTTTTTAGTAGAGTAGCGTTAAAGTTGATAATTATAAAATATGTATCTGGGATATTGTATTTTATAATTATCGAAGCTTGAACTATATGGGTCCATTACGTCCCTCTTTGCTAGCTCATAATAAATCCTATAACAATACAACATGCTTTTGGTGATTTATGTTAAATTATTGGATTGGCTGAAATTTGATAGGATCAGATAATTCATGTCCGTCTACCAGTTGAATTAATTTTGTGAATTAATTCAAAATAAACATGTTGAATTATTAGGATAATATTTATTTTCTATGAGAGTATCCAGATATGACTGTTTTGATTAGATAACTTCTTTAATGAGTTATTTGAATTGAAACTAAAGCTCTATCGGAGAATCTTGATGGAAAATAAAAAATTCTCAGGGATCATATTATCACAAGTTTGGCAAGCCAATCTACTCGTTCAACATGTTGATGGAGTAAGTTCGACAGGCCGATGGATAAGTGCAGATGCCGATCTATCGATTATCTGACTACATGTTTCAGACATGATTTTGCTCAAAAGTTGATCAAGATTTGAATCTTAAGGGCTTATCTGATAATAACTAACCCTAGGTCTGACCTCTATAAATAGAGGTGAGTTTTCTCAATTATTTAGATTAGTTGAGAAGTATAGAGTGAGCACTCTAGTGTGAGAAACTCGAAAACTCCCTTAGAGCTA
Organism: Artocarpus hirsutus; assembly: GCA_946598075.1. Lineage (NCBI taxonomy): Eukaryota > Viridiplantae > Streptophyta > Magnoliopsida > Rosales > Moraceae > Artocarpus > Artocarpus hirsutus. The sequence continues at coordinate 4,984 of CAMOHE010058078.1, forward strand.
TTATTCATAATCAAGAACCTTAGCTCTAGGTCTTCTTAATTGGTTGGAAGGAGAGTCATGAGAGAAAGAGCTGTACGATGTGTGACCACTCACACTCCAATCATGGATAAAGAACAGCAAAGAAGACTAGTTGGTTGAGGCTCTTTTAGAACATTCTTCTCTTCACTGATTGTTGGCATATAAATGGTTTGTAAGATCTGTCATTAATTTATGTATATAGCATGTCAAGCCTGTGTTTTGGAAAATACTTTGATTTAAAAAATTTTAAAATTCTGTTGCATACTCTTTTTTCCAGCAGATTGCCACTTTGAGAAACCAACACCAACTGAGGAACAAGTGGTGAGGCTTAAAGGAAATGATCAAATAGTAAAACGTCTAGTGTGGTTTGATGAAGATTATGATTTGGCCTATTCAAGAATTCAACATTTGGAGAGTTTTTGCAATAGTGAAGATGAGACACAAGAATCGTTGGTGGATGAAGAAGTTCAAGAAACCATTTATTTGAGTTCATCAATAGTCCTATCATTTACACAACCAAATGTCCCTTTTTGGCCATCATCACGACTATCACCATAATATCCACTTTATAAGCTATAGCCAAGATTAAAATGCTCCTATCAAGCACATAATTAGAAGCCAAGTCTTGATAGAGCAGTGTGTCAAATGCTTTCAAATTATGCCAAGTTTGAGGACTTCACATCACGACCCATATGTGATGTTCTATGATTCCTACTATGGGCAAAAGCCAATCTTTGTCGAGTGTTTCTTCAAATGTTAAGCCAATGACTTAAAATCAAGCATGTCTTGGGATGCAAGCCAAGCTCTCTAAACTTTTTCTTTTACTTTAAATTTTGAGTATTAATTTCAAAGTTTAAAAACTTTTTATTTTGCTTTTTTCTCTTTCTTTTGTCGGTGCAACTAGTGGAACCAAATAGAGTTGGAACCACAGGTGGTCTCATGAACTTAAAGGACATCAAGCCATTTTTAAGCACTAACAAGCATCAACAAAGGGAGTTCATTTTACAAAATTAAAGCTACAAAGCCAAAAACCAAACACAGATAATATCAAGTGCAATAGTGAAACAACAACTAAGATTCATTTTTTAACGCCTTAATAAGGACAAAAATAAACTTTGACTTACAATATATAAACTAAATATAAGACTCCAACAACCCTCCTCGTATGCCCTCCCACCCCTTTCCCTGACTTACAATTTATAAGCTTAACTGCCTTCCTCGTATGCCCTCCCACCCCTGTTATTGGCTTCCTTCCCTAACAGCCACTTCATAGCTCTCGACCTTCCTTGTCGGCTACCACCCACCCCTAGCTTCCCACCCCTCTCCCCTTGTCCCTCCTTCAATATGCCACCCCTTTCTCGACCCTCCCTCACTCTTCTTCAACCTTCTCGTCACCTGGCACTCCACCCAACCCTAACCTCGTGCAGCCATGCACCGTCTAACCCACCTCGTCACCCCTTCCCCCATCACCCCATAGCCCCACGCCTCCATCGCCCCTTCCCCTATCACCCACCTAAAGAAAGAGGGAGGGGGAGAGAGAGAGAGAGGGAGGGAGGGAGGGTAGGGGGCAAGGCGGGGCGTAGGGGTGGATGGTGGTGGGAAAGGAAAGGGAGAGAGAGAAAGAGGGAGAATTTTCAATTTAAATTTTCATTTTAAAATTCTTAATTTTTTTACTTATATAAGATAAGCTAAGATAAGATAATATTTATATTTTTTATTTCTTTAACTTGGAGTTTATAATATTGCTATTCTTTTATAGTTTTTTTTTTTTTTTTTTTTTTATAAAAATAATATAATATTAAGAAAATAACTACCGAATTTAGTAAGATTTAGTTAGTTTTAAAAACTATTGATTTATAAAGGAAAACACACATTTAATTTTTTGAAAAATTTTGAAAGAAAATTTAAGGAAAAAATTCTTTCTAAGAGTGAAATTATAGTTCGTATAATAGCCAACTTTTTAGAATTGAAAATATAGATTAGGATATTATATGTTTGGAAATTGATTGTAGATTTTTTTTTTTGGAATATGTAATTTTAATTTCTGTATTTTATTTTTTGGACATAATTGTTTTCTTTGGAGAAAAAAGAAAAATAAAAGAAAAACATTTTATCTTCCATTACAGTAAAATTAATAGTTACATGTATGTACGACATTTTTAATGTCAAGAAGGGTAAAAGTGTCATTTCTAGTTACATAAATAACTAAAATGTTTTTAATGGATAGAGAGGAATTTTTGGCATTTTGAACAAAATTAATAGGTAACTCATAGCAACCATCGTTCTTGACTAATAGAGGGGGGCTCTTTGTAATTTTTTTGAATAGGTAGATGGTGCCAATGTGATTAGATTGATCAAGGTAGTGCTTGTGATTTTAGTAAAAGACAAGGGGTTTAACTATATTTTGTCCTTTATTTAAGTTGTAAATGTTGCTTTGTTTGTGAGAAAAATCTTAAAAAAAAAAAAAACAAATGAGGGAAAAAAAGGTGAGACATAGAAACCTTATGTGAGTAGTTTGGAGCCAAAATACAAAAGTCATAAGAGTTTCTCTTAGAATTGCTCAGTGCTACTTTTTCTACAAAGCTTATCTATGTCGAGACTTCTTTCATGCATCATGAAAACCCAAAGAATGACAATGAAAGGGTGTGTTTTCCAATTGTCAATGAGAACATAATTCTTATTAGGACCCTAAATGAGTAGATATTTTACCATTTGAATTTTGGACCATAGTTTTTCTTGCCTCTCAGGCCATAGGTTCTTATAATAGTAATGTTGTCATATAATTTTCAAGTTTCAAAGGCTCCATTTGGTAGGAGGGATAGAAAATAGGAAGGATGGAGAGTGTTAGTTGGATAGGGAATGTGAAAGATAGAGAAGATTATAATAATCTTTCAAGTTGTACAGGATGGATGAAAAGATGAAAGGATGAATGATAATTTTTTTATCTAATTTCTATATTGTCTTTTTATATTATTTATTTAAAATTTTTGAAGAATAATATAGTCTTTTTATATATAACGAGGAAGGATCTGATGGATCATTCCATTATTTAGGGGAGTAGCTCTATTAGGCCTAAGAGAAGAAGTCATCCCTTTGCCTCTCCTCTCCTTCCTTTCTACCCCCAACAAAATAAGGGATTGAGTCTCTCCCTTCATCTCTCTCTTCCACCCTTCTCCTTCCCTCTATCTCTCCGTCCTACCAAACACACTTTAAAAGGTTTGTTTGGTACATCGATTTGAAATAGTTTGATTTTGAACTTTATGGTTTCAACTAGTAGTTTCGAACGTAGTTTAAATGGTGGTTTTGAACTAATGCTTAGAATGTAAAAGTTTAAAACAAGAATAAAATATCGCATCAGAGAATTGATGTTTGGAAACTATAGTTTATGAAGAAAATAAAAATGAGAAGGGTTTTTATGTTAGAAAATCGTTCAAAATAGTTAAAACCTAAAGGTGTCAAGTTCTCAAAATTGATTGTTTATCTAGTTTTAAACTATGCTCAACATTAGATGATTTGTTTATTGAGCCTACCAAGCACCCATTTTTGTGATCCATAAGGGTGAAAACCATTTAAAATGTTCTAAACACGCGAACCAAAGGACAAATAAGAAATTACGAAGTACATTCAATGAAATTATGTAGTGGATGGACACGACGGATCCATGCTAAGTTCATTTTCCCAAATGTGAAAAGTTGAAAAACAAATGCTAGGCCTTTGGAAAATAGAAATTAAAGAAAACAAGGAATACAACTACCAAAATGCACTCACTTATTTTTTCTTGAAAGCCAATAGTGAATATGCACGATGTGAGAGAGACAGTAGCAAGTTTGACTTTTTCATTCCACAAAGAGAAAATAGTCAAAACTTTTTTTTCTTTTTTTGGCTATTAATTTCACTTTAAACACAAATTTTGTTGAAGTTTTTACTAAACAACAAATTCCATTACAAGAGAATAGAGAAAATGGCATAACCTAGAAGTTACAACACATGTTGCTTCTTATTAGTTTTTGTCACATAACTACTACTTGTCTTTGTTTTTGCTATTTTTGAAGCTCAACAATGATGATCAAATTTAAGTCTTGGATCTTATCTAGCACCTAATTAGAGCTTCTCATGGCTACCAAACTCAAATGTCTATAGCCTCAGATTTTACAAGGACCATTTTTATATGTTTATCTTTTTGGTTCTCAACTTCAACCTTGAAAATATTAAAGGCTTTATCTTTTGTTCTAATTAAATAAACATTTGTGTATCTAGAACAATCTGTTAGACATGTATGCTTGAAGGAGTAAAAATGTAATATGTTTTTGGAGATATTATATACCAAATCTTGTCCTCTTTACGTTCATATTTGTTGAATGTATGTTAAGCAAACAATAGTTTGAGATCGTCGATCTAAGCCTTTAAGAATTGGGCATGTGATGGACAGATTATGCGAAAGACACGATTCTTAAGGTGGCGGTCTAAATCATAAGATCTGCAATTGAGGGAATAAAGCTGGGCACTTTATTCATGTAAAGATTGTTATGTTGTCTATATCCCTATTGAGAGATGGTTTGTCTTGGCCATCAGAGGTGGACTCCATAAATAGAAACATTGGCACGTTGTCATAGGTGACGATGTGTTGGATCAGGACATAAAGTGATCTGATTTAGATTAATAATTCTATCTCAGCAAATTGACTCACTGTAGATAATCATTTGTATTGTATCTTAATCCTGAGATGAATAGTGGATCCATTGTCTTGACTTGTGTCTTTTAATGTACCAAAGGGTGACACCCACATTTTAATGTGGTATGCTTGCTGGAACGTTGAAGGCATGACTCTTGATAGCATAGACCTGTTATTCGTAGATATGGAATCCATAGCTCTTCTTTAGGAGTAGTGATGTCCTCTTATATGCAATATCCTGTAATTGAAAAACTAGGGCGTTCAACCATTTGAATACATAGGTGTAACCGAATGGTATACTGTCTTTGGATGGTAAGTTTTTTTATGGTATAATAATGGAACGTAAGATAAAAATAATTGGAAAGGTAAGACAAAACTTGTCCTTAAGCCGATTATAGATAATCCTATGGGGATACGATATACTATGATATATCATAGAGACTTAGCTATACGGGCTTCGTAATTCTATATAGGTTGAGAGTGCAGCTCCAAGCTTTTCGTGGAGTAATGTTGGAGTTGATAATTATGAAATGTATATTGGGATATTGGGTTTCATAATTATCGGGAGCTTGAACTATATAGGTTCATTTGGTCCCCTTTGCTAGCTCACAAAATCCTGTAACGATACAGTGTATTTTTCCAATAATTGATGACTTATGTTAGATTTATTAGATTTGTTGAAATTCAGAAGAATCAAATACTTCATGTCTATTTATCGGTTGAATTAATTTTGTGACAAAATTAATTCAAGATAAACTTGTTGAATTATTAGGATCGGATAATTCTTGTCTATTTATTAGTTAATTTAATTTTAAATAAATTAAATCAAGATAAACTTGTGGAATTATTAGGAATTCATTTATTTTCCTAGAGATTATCTAGATAAAGTTGTTTTAATTAGATAACTTCTCTATTGGGTTATTTAAATTAAAACTGAGACTATATCCTATAGAATCTCAAGTGAAAAATAAAATATATGCTGAGATTTTTATCGACAGTTAGGCATGCGATCCTCAAGTTTGGCCTGCCGGTTAGGCAGATCGGCTTGCCTATGCGCGATAAAATGATCACGCATTTTCATGTGAATTTCATCAAATATTGATCTAAACTTGATTCTGATTCAAATTTTGAGGCATTATCTGATAAGGACTAACTCCTAGACCCAACCCTATAAAAAGGGAGTGAGCCTCACTATTATTTGGATTAGTTGAGAGATTAAGTGTGAAACTCTACTGGTGAGATTCTAAAACTTCCTAAGAGCTTTTGTTCACAAATCATGAATACTAGCTTTGGGTTCTCACAATTGGTAAGAAAGAGAGCCATCTAGTGGAAGAGCTATACGTGTGAGCCCACATTTACTCCGATCATAGATAGCGAATAGCAAAGAAGACCAACTAGTTGAGGCTCTTCAGAAATGTTACTTCTCTTCACGAATTATGGGAGTTCTTTGGCATTCCAAGGTTAGTAAGATTTGGTTAATTTACGCATATAGTATGTCAAACTTGTGTTTTGGACAATACTCTGATATAAAAAATTTTAAAATTTCACTGCGTACTTATTTTCCAACACAATCATCGATGAAAGTGATAAAGTATCTTTTTTTTCTTGTCAAAATTCTAATATACTCTCAAATATCAGTATAAAGTAAATCTTATATTTGAGTATTTTGTTTGGTCTTAGGAAAGGATTTCTTAATCATCTTTACTTGTATGCAAGTCTCACACTATCATGTTTTTTTATTTTTTAAATTAATTAAACTATGTTTGGACATATATTTTAGAGATCTAAAATTTAAGTGTGCTAAACGAACATGTGAAACATCAAAAGAATCAACTATATAAGCAGAATTCTAACTTTATTATCATTAATACTCAGTTTGTACATATCAGCACAAGAATATCCCATTCCCACAATTGACCATTCTTAGATACAATACAAGTATTGCCCTCGAATACAATTTTAAGCCCATTCTTACACATAAGGCTTATGGATACAAAATTCTTTTTAATTTCAGGAAAAGGGAAGACAATGTTCAAGGTAGCTTTCTTCCCAAAAGTAAAATTAATCTCCACCATACCCTTTTTGGCTATCACCGCTACATCATGATTCTCAATCAGAACTGTTTGTCCTTCTTTTTCCATTGCATATGACAAGAACTTGTTCTTGTCATTACAAACATGGATGGTGGCACCGGAGTCAAGCCACCAATCGAAAGACTTTGTTGCATTTCTCTTTGGGTTTCTCTTCGACAAGACTACTTTGCCGGAGTTAACTTCCTCCTTCATCTTTTTGTATTCGTAGTCATTTTAGCGACACCCATCTACCCACAAAAGAAGCAACTTTCAAAGAATCTTTTTAGGCCATTACCGGACTTCTTGAACTTCTTGTCATTATTGACCTTGAAGTTCTTCAAAAACTTACTAGCCTCAACGACATTAACTTTAGAGGAATCCATTGTCTTTCCCTTGGGATCACGAGATTTTGTCTCTTCCTCAATCCTCAAGGGTTTTTATAATACCTCTAACGCTATATCATCTCTCCTATGAAGGAGTTTCTTTATGTAACCATTCCAACTTTAGGTAATTTGGTGATAATGGGCCCTTACTTGAAATGATTTAAAAATTTCATCCTTTAATTTATGAAGCTTAGTAACAATGACTTGTGACTCATGTATTTGATCTAGAATGAACTTTGAATCAACCATAGTAAATTCCAAAGGTTTTAGATTTAGGAATTTGCAATTCATGTTTGTTTAGGAGTTTTGTCGCAAATTACCCTCAAAATACAACATACCTTTGAACACAATATCTAGCAATAATATTGTATTCCTAAACAATGAAGGAATTATGTTGATCTTTTGGAGTTTATATAATAATAAAGGTCTCATTTTATGAAGGGACATAACTAGTTCAATGGATACAACCTTTTACATAAAGATACCTATTCATTTACAAAGGTATCTTTTCATTTGTAAAGGTATATCTTCATGTAATATCACAACTATTACAACGGATATGTCTGTTTGTAATATGTGTTCAAGTTTATATGAAAACATGCAACCAATGATTATAACGGTTTAAAGCAACTTAAAGAACACATATTTAAAAGTTACATTAGCATGGATTGGCACCGCAACACCTTTTTTTGGTGCTACGATGCCAAATGCACTATGCTAATGTGCAGCACCAAAACAGGCTAGTGCAAGGCAACACTGAAGTGAAGAGCAAGGGTAGGGGTAGCAGCAAGAGGCGTGGTAACTAGCTTAGTGTCTGCCATTCAAGTATGAGCAAGAAGTTTAAGAATATACCATCATTGAGATCGAAACAAGCCCTTAATATGTGGAAGAACCTCGACCCCAAGAAAATATGTTAAGGATCCAAGATCTTTAAGTGAAAAGCATTAGCTAAGAAGAGTAATGAACTTCTATACAACCCCATCATCATTACTTGTTATAATACTATCATCAACATAGATAAGGAGATAGATCAAGATACTCTTTGTGTTGAAGACAAAAATATATGTGTCTACATGAGAGTTGACAAAGCCAGAGGTAATAAGAAACTGGCACAACTTATGATACCAAGCGCAAGGAGCATGCTTAAGACCATAGATTACCTTATGCAGCTTGCAACCTCTCAACTTATGAGAAGGCTTATGTTTTAGTATAATAATTTAGATCATAGTATCATTGTGAACCTTGCAAAACCTAACTTTTCAATGTTGGCATACAAATACTCAGGCCCATAAATTTAATAAGACATGATCATGAATAAGTATAATTGGCATATACGTATTTTGTTATATGTATTCTTAATTTTTTTTGTGAGACATAGTTCCTACTTGGTCAGCAAAAGCTCATCCAAGTATGTTCATATTGTAAGTAAGTAGCCTGCAAATAATGCCTGATAGACGGTGGCATAACATCGAGAGATCAAGTAGAGATAGGGAATAGACACTGCTCACCTTTAATTCTGTAAATAGGATTTTAATAATTATGACTTTTTCAATTATGTGTAAACAGTACGATGAAGTTATATATATATATATATATATATGTTTTGGAAGATTAATAAGCTAATACAATATGTTATAATTTTTATTGGAACGAACTACTTTAATTAAATTACTTAGTGGGGTTATTTAAACTGGTATTAAAAAAATGTTTCAAAAATTTAAGTAATATTAATAAGTATATTTTAAATAGTTAAAGTAATGACACATAGTCACTGTCATAATTGGTATCAGAGTCAATATCCTGCCATCCTACTTCACATCGTCATATGTTTGTTTTGTCATAGTCTAATTGATTTAGAATTTATATATGCAGTTAAGTTATATTTTAATGTTAAAATTATATTTTATTATCCTATAGTAGAGCATGGTCAAACCAATAGACCCACGTTGATGGTGGCTGAAGAGCAGTGGTAGCATTTCGAGACATAGTACCAGGTACTTTTTTGGGACTCTGCCAACCCTACCTATTGGTTGAGTGGATTAGCGATCTAGAGTTTATCTTTGATACTCTTTATATTGAGGATAAATTATAGATACCTCTAGCTATTACTAGACTCCAAGGCCATGTCGGGTTGCTTAGCTTGGGTGCCGAGCACTAGTGGTGAGATTGGAGAGGAAATTGGGACCAGCTGCAAGTCAAGTTTGGATGGATTCAATAAGGTGTAGTTTCAGTTCTAGAGGAGCATTGGAATGCTCACATATAGGATGACATGCAAATCTGATGTTAAGAGGCCCTTGCAGCTATTTAGGACTCTTGCAAGGGAGAGTCCATAATGCATTACTGTTAGCGCCTTCAAGACTACCAGAGATCCCACCCATAGTTTTATTAGCTAAGGTATGCTACCGGGTTTGGAAGGGCACATCATAAGGCATTCGAGAGTTAAAACCTTATCCTAGACATTATCACCATGTTTAGCACTTCTTGTCTAAGATTGTTGATGGCGAGGAGGCGTTAGATAAAGTACAATAGTAACATAAGGCTAACGCCATAGCAGCTGTAGCTCAAAAGAATCAGGAGGTGGTAGATGGACACTTTATGGAGGATGATGACGATGATGAGTTGCCCCTAGACTATCAAATGAGAGACGATGACAATGAGGATGAGCCATCACCAGAGCACGTTATCCTAGCCAGCTGTGATGAGTTCACTAAAGGAGAGGATCCTTCTAAGGACGAGCTATTTGAGAATGATGAGATTCTTGATGTTAAGTTAGATGCACAGTTATGACTGTCATCTGATGTATAGAGACCTATACTTCTTAGTCTGCCTTTTGTATAGGACTACCTTTTTGATGTACTGTGAGAAGTGGTAAACCACTCTCACTAGACCCAACCATCCCTTTCGATGTATTATGGGAAGTGATAGACACTCCCGACAGACTTGTATATGTTATTTCATATATGTATTATGAGAAATATTAATCCTTCCCAACAAATATTGTTATACACCAATTCCATAAATATATATGCATATGATACTATGGAAGTGAGACACACTCCTAATTGCTATGTTAAAAGTTTATGTTTATATGATATCACATATGTAATGATTGTGATTCTGTGTGCCACTTTTTATGATATGATTTATGTATCATTATGATCTATGTAGAATAAATGTAATTCTTATACGTACAAAAAAACATAAATTTATGTAAATTTCCTTGTATAACGATAGGATTATTATTCGACCACGATTGCAAATGGCTTGGCAACCGTAAAAAGTTGACTTGATGGCTCAAATCGCTAAGATGAGGCAACAGTTGTAAGCTCAACAACAAGAGATCAATACAGTATGTGAATAGTTACCACAACAGAACCCCCTACCCTAAGTTTTAAAGGGATGCTAGCTCAAGAAAATCCTCTTGCAACAAGATCCTCTTATAACAGGAGGTCAAAATGATCAAGAATTGTTGCCTACCAGGATTGGCCTAGAGAAAACTAAGGGAAGAAATTCCCAACCAATAACAGATGCGCAATGGGATACTATCTTGGAATAGTTTGGCGTATGAAGGCACTAGAGTTCAATGGCTATACAGATCCTATAGAAGCTGACAACAGGCTAACTAGTGTTCAAGTAGTCCTAAACTTTATGAGGTTAAACAACCAAGAGAAAGTCATGTGTGCCTTCTATATGCTTAAGAAGGATGCCCATTGTTGGTGGCAAATAGTAGAGTTGAAAAGGGATGTTAGTATAATGACCTGATAAGATTTCATTGATGTGTTCAATGAAATATATGTTGGAAAAATGGTACGCGGTGGAATTTTAAAATTTTTATATTAGAGTATTTTCCAAAACACAAGTTTGACATGCTATATGCATAAATTAGCCTGATCTCACTAACCTTTGTGTGCCGAAAAGCTCCTGCAATTAATAAAGAGAAGTAATGTTCCAGAAGGACCTTAACCAACTGGCCTTCTTTGCTATTCTCTATCCACTATTAGAGTGAGAATGGGCTCTTGTCGTTACCAATTGAGAAAACCCAAAGCTACAGTTCATGATTTATGAATAATAACTCTCAGGGAGTTTCTAGAGTCTTACTGATAAAGTCTTACTCATAATATCTCAACTAATCTAAATAATAAAGAGACCACTCTTAATATAGAGGTTGGGTCCAAGAATCAGTCCTTATCAAATAAGGCCTCAAAAATTCAAATCAGAATCAATTCGGAAACAATATCTGATAAAATCCATGTGGAAACGACTGATCCTTTTATCTTTGGTCAGCGGGCCAAACTAGCAAATCAGCCAGCCAAACCTCCTCAATCGGTAGGCTGAACTTAAAAATTGGCCTACCGAACCTCCTCAATCGGCAAGCCAAACTTAAAGATCAGCCTGCCAAACCTCTGATAAAAGATCCCTGTAAATATTTAATTTCCATTTGAGATTCTTAGGATAGAACCTCAGTTTTAATTCAAATAACCCACTAGAGAAGCTATCTGATTAAAACAGCCATATTTAGATAATCTCTAGGAAAATAAATATTCCTAATAATTCAACAAGTTTATCTTGAATTAATTCAAAACTAATCCAATAGATAAACAGACATGAATTATCTAATCTCAACAATTCAACAAGTTTATCTTGAATTAATTTTATCACAAAATTAATTCAACTGATAAACAAACATGAATTATCTGATTTTACTGAATTTCAACCAATGTAATAAGTTAGACATAAGTCATCAATTATTGGAAAAGCACATGTATCGTTACAGGATTTTTGTGAGCTAACAAAGAGGACCAAAGGGACCTATATAGTTCAAGCTCCCGATAATTATGAAACCCAATATCTCATATATATATTTCATAATTATCAATTCCAACGCTACTACACCAAAAGCTTGGAGCTGTACTCTCGAACTATATAGAATTACGAAGTCCATATAGCTAAGTCTCCATGACATATCATACTATATCGTATCCCTATATGATTATCCATAATGGACTTAAGGGCAAGTTCTGTCTTGCCTTCCCAATTAATTTTATATTATATTCCATTATCTTACCATCGAAAAACTTACCATTTAAAGATGGTATACCATTCAGTTACCCCTATATATCCAAATGGTTGAGTGTTTTAACTTTTCAATTACAGGATAATGCATAGAAGAGGATATCACTCCCCCTAAAGAGGAGTTACGGATTATATATCTATGAATAACAAGTCTACGCTATCAAGAGTCATGCCTCCAACGTATTGACATGTGTACCACTATTAAAATGTGGATGTCACCCTTTGGCACATCAAAAGACATAAGTCAAGACAACGGGCCTACTATTCATCTCAGGATTAAGATATAATACAAATGATTGTCTAAAGTAAATCAATTTACCAAGATAGAATTATTAATCCAAATCAATTCACTTTATGTCCCAATCCAACACATTGTCACCTATGACAATGTGCCAATGTTTTTGTTGGCGGAGTCCACCTTCGATGGTCAAGGCAAACCATCTCCCATTAGGGATATAGACAACATAACAATCTTTGCATGAATAAAGAGCCCAACTTTATTCCCTTGATTGCAGATCTTATGATTTAGACTGTCACCTTAAAAATAGTGTCTTTTGCATAATCTATCCATCATATGCCCAATTATTAAAGGTTTAGACCAACAGTCTCAAACTTTTATTTGCTTACCATACATTCAACAAAATATGAAAGTAAAGAGGACAAAATTTGGTGTATAAATAATAAATGAATTCTTGATAGATAAAAATGTCTCCAAAAACATATGACATTTTTACTCCTTAGGGCATACACATCTAACAATCTTCCACTTGCATTAAGTAAGTAAATATGACATATCTAGCATCCTCATAGCTTCCACATGCCTCTCAAAGACTCTCATAGTAAGTGTCTTCATGAATAGATCAGCTAAGTTGTCCTCTAACATAATTTTGCACACCATGACATGCCCGTCCTCGACGAAGCCTTTTATCACATGATACTTTCGATCAATATGCTTACTCTTCTTATGAAATCTTGGTTCCTTAGCATTAGCTACCGTCACACTGTTATTACAGTAAAGTGATACCGTCTTATCCATACCAGGAACCACCTCAAGATCCCTAAAGAACTTACGGAGCTACACTGCTTCTTTTGAAGCATCACTAGCTGCCACATACTCAGCCTCCATCGTTGAATCCAAAGTGCAATCTTGCTTTACACTTCTCCAACTGATGGCACTGCCTCCCAAAGTAAACACAAACCCAAAAGTTAATCTCCTTGACTCCAAACTGGATTGAAAATCCGAGTCAGTATATCCTAGAGGAGTTAAGTCCTCACCCAAATATACAAGCATATACCCTTGAGCCTGTCTCAGGTACTTGAAAATATGCTTTACCGCAACCTAGTGGTTCGGTCTCGGATTTGCTTGAAATCAACTTACAATCCTGACCGCATAACAAATATCCTATCATGTGCAAAGCATAGTATACATAAGACTACCCACTGCAAAAGCATAAGCCACCTTCTTCATGTATTCTCTTTTTTTCGCAAACTTTGTAGAGTCTTTTTTAGAAAGAGTAATTCCAGACCTAGATGGTTGCCCACCTTTCTTTAATCCTACATTGCAAACCTCCTGAGAATCTTATCCCTATAGCTGGCTTGTGACAAAGCTATCATTTTATTCTTCCTATTCTGAAAAATCTGGATATTGAGAACAAAATTAGCCTCACCTAAGTCCTTCATATCAAACTACTTGATCAACCATAATTTGACCGTTGACAATGCCCCGATGTCATTGCCAATTAGCAGAATGTCATCTACATGGAGCAGTAGAAAAACTACCTTCCCATCCTTTATGTGTTTATACACACATGGTTCATTCACATTTTGTGAGAACCCATACATATTGATCACCTAATCAAATCTTATGTTCCAAGAATGGGAAGCTTGCTTAAGTCCATAAATTGACTTTAGCAGCTTACAAACCTTACCCTCCTAACCTTTAGCCTTGAACTCGTTTGGTTGTTCCATATAAATGGACTCATCATGATAGCCATTTAGAAAAGTTGTCTTGACATCCATTTAACAAATCTCGTAATTGAGAACAACAGCTATGGACAAGAGAATCCAGATGGACTTAAGCATGGCTATTGGTGAAAAGGTTTCCTTGTAATCGATTCCTTCCTTTTGCATATAACCTTTAGCTACCAGTCTAGTCTTAAAGGTTTCAACCTTTCCACCCACTCCTCTTTCCTCTTGTAGATCTATTCACACTCTATGCGTTTTACCCCTTTGGGGAGATCCACAAGCTCCCAAACTCGATTAGTTTCCATATACTTCATCTCTGTGTTTGTGGCCTCTATCCAAAGTTTCAAATCAACATCCTCCATAGCCTCTACATAAGCATAAGGATCCCTGTCATGTACATCCAGTTCAGCCAAGAAGGCCTCAACATTGAACATATACCTCTCAGGTTGACGCCCGATCCTCCCACTACACCGAAGCTCCTTAGGTTGTTGTTCAAGTTCTTTTGGTTTTCCTACACTGATCAGAGTGGTTTCTACTAGAACCCCCAGAGTAATTGGATCACTCCTCAACTCCTTGAGCACCACTTTGCTTTGAGGCTTAAAGTCGTCCATGTAACTCTCCTCGAGGAAAGTTGCATGAGTTGAAACCACGACTTTATTTTCCTTTAGGTTATAACAGTAAGCCTCCTTAGTCCCTTTTGGATATCCTACAAACACACAAACTTCGAAATGTGCTTCCATCTTATTCGCATCCTTAAATAGGACATGAGCCAGACATCCCCATATGCGAATATGGTTTAAGGATGTCTTCTTGCCCATCCACAACTCATGAGGAGTTTTAGTTACTGATTTTAAAGGCATGTTGTCCAAAAGATAACATGCGGTTTGTACTGTACATCCCCAAAATAATAAAGGTAATGATAAATAACTCATCATGGACCTGACCATGTCCAATAAAGTCCTATTTCTTCTCTCAGTTACACCATTTTGCTGTGGAGTACTCGGCACAGTCAAATGGGATAAAATCCTATTCTCTTATATGTGTCCCAAAAACTCAACAAAAGGGTATTCACCACCTCGATCAGATCGAAGTGCCTTTATGGGTCTACCCAAATGCTTTTCTACTTTAGCCCAAAACTCCCTAAACTTGTCAAAAGTTTCACTTGTATGGTGCATTAGGTACACATACCTATACCTTGAGTAATTGTTAATAAAAGTGACGAAATACTTATACGTTCCTCTTGCTTGGATGTTCATCAGTCTACAAACATCACTATACACAAGTTCTAGAACTACTTCGGCCCTATTGCCCTTAAACCCGAATGGTCTTTTGGTCATTTTACCCTCCAAACAGGATTCACATTGAGGTATAGATTCCACCTTTAATGACTTAAGGTCCATCCTTTACCAATCTTTGAACCCTATTCAGGTTAATATGACCAATGCACAAATGTCAAAGATAAGTCCTATTAATCTTTTAGAGTTATTATCATTCATCTCAACATTAAGTAGTAAGTCCATCTTAGGTTTAATAAAATATAGATTATTTTGCATCCATCCAGGATAAATAAAAGATTTGTTTTTACAAATCATCACTTTATTGTTAAAGAAACCAAATAGGAATCTTTAAATAAACAAGATACATAAATTAAATTCCTTTTAAATTTAGGAACATTAAAAAAATCTTGTAAAAGTAAATTCCTATAATTATCAAAATAAAGATGGACGTCTCCTGCTACTTCAGCTAAGACCAAGGATCCATCGCCTATCTGAATCGTGAAGTCTTCACGGAGTAGACTTCTCATTTCTTTGAACCCCTATAGAGAAACACAAACATGTTTAGTTGCACTGGAATCTATCAAATGTCATTGGATTCCTCAACCAAGTGAGTTTCTAAATAAAAAAGATCATACCTACCTCCTCGGGAAAGGAGGTCCTTGTAATTCTTCTTTATATGCCCGACCTTCCTATAAAAGAAGCACTTAAGGTTCTTTAGGTCTTTTTCTTCTTTTTCTTACTCTTGTTGTTAGTAGAAATAGAAAACTTCCCATTCTTATCCTCTTGTTTCTTTCCATTCCCAAGGTTAGGACTAGAACCAGAAGCAACTGCCAAATTAGCCTCTCCACCTACAGAGGACTCCTTGATCAGTAGTTCAAACCCTGTAACTGGTTCATTACTTTGTTAAGGTCATATCTCGTCTATTGCTTAAATTAAAAGTAGCTCTAAATAGAATAAACTCCTTAGGTAGAGTCTCAAAGACCATAGTCATTTGTGTTTTAGCATCGATGTCGGCTCCATTGGTTTAAGCATCAATGAAGTAACCTATGACCAACATCATGTGCTCCTTTATAGATGCCACAGGTTTTTGTTTACAGTTCAAGAGTTTTCGAAGCGCTCGCTTAATTAAGGCCTAGCCTCCAAACATGTCTTCTAGATTATCCAAGATCTGCTTAGTAGTCTCATAATCCTCATTTGGAGCCTGCAATATGTTGTTCATGCTGGCCATAACATAGTAGCAGGCCTGATCATTAGCATCTTTCCAATGATCACATGCTTGGATATGATCGTTGGTGGAATTTCCAATAGGCTTGGGATGACAAGGGGTTGTCAGCACAAATTTTAAATTCTTAAAGGAGAAAACGATATTCAGGTTCCATTTTCAATCATTATAATTCTCTCCAAATAATTGGTTTTTGTCAAATATCAATGATCAAGCATTTTTAGATATTTTTAATCTACAATAAAGAATCATATACTAAATAAAAGCAAACATACAATAATAATTTAGTAAGATAACATAATTATGTAAAAATATACAAATGTGTTTATGTGTCGAAGCATTGAAAATATCACAACCTTACAATGATAATTCCTAACTTAGAATTCAACAAGCTCCTAGGGGAGTCATGCCAAATTCAATCAAGAACACAGATCCCCTTCTAATTAATATATGCCATCCAAGATCCGTATGATCCAGAATATATTAATAATCGTTTCTTTGGCCATTAATTTTATTAATAGAGCTCCTAGGGGAGGTTAATAATAAAATTAAGATAAGTGTTTAACCATCATTTTGATATTTTATCCATGATTTATAATCACCACCTAGGTTTGTGCAATCATAAATCATACTAAAATATCTTATCCTCTCGGAGATCCAATTTGGTACATGATGAAGTCCCTTCCTACGGGTCGAAACCACTATGTTCTTCCTATGGACCAACGATGGAGGCCATAGGTTCTCTCTTTGAAAACCTTCTCCCACTCAATCTTTTGAAATCAAGGTTTTATTTTAAAGGTATGCATGAACAATTTTAAATTGAGCAAAACTCCTTATTCTATATGGCATGTTATCAATATATATGACAAATCATATTATAATGCAAACAAGCGAAGCTATAAGCAAAATAATAATAAATAATCATAATATTATGGTTCCGCCCTAGAAAATAGAAAATAAAGATTACAAGAGAATAATTGAAACATATTATCGATTCTTCATCCTTGAATCCTCAAGCTGTATCCTTCTTCATGTAATGTCCATCTTCAAGTCTTCAATCCAGCATAGAACGAATACTCCATTTCGGTCATATCCAAATTTTAATGTTTCTTAGAATTGTCCCAAAAATAAAATTAAAACTATATCGAAAACTACACCTTTTTTAGAAAAATTTTTAGCTCTCTATCGACAAGTCTATCTAGGTAATCGACCTATCGAACATGTCCCACCGGCCTACCGATCTTCACATATTAGCTTGTCAATACATGACAGATCAGCCTGCCAAACCAAAAGTTTGGCTTGCCGCCAGAGCCACCTGATTTTTGCCTCACGATGGCCTGTCGAACTTCACGTCCGGCCTACCGATCTGCAACCATCAGCCTGCCAGACCTGAATGTTTGGCATGCCAATCGAGCAGAGATCACCTCTTTCTAGAAAATACAGTTTTTGATGCAATTCATCAATTTTATTTTCAACAATTCAAAACATAAAATTGCAGACTCAGAAAATATTTAGGTATGCCACCATCCATCTTCTAGATCCGCTTATAGATTCATCTTTTTTGAATGATTATTTAATTACAAAATTTTACAAATTTAAAATTAAACAATAATTCCTAGACAGAGATGATATTCTACCATCTAATTACATAAAAAAACCTAGATACATATTCTAACTTCTAAGGAACCATAACTGGTATAAATTAATTAATTAATAATTAATTAAATAATAATTTAATCAACTATAATTAATTAATAAATACTCACCACATCATCCATGACAACATATAAAAATATACAAAAACCTAGAGTGCCAACTCTCTATAAAATTAAATTCAAGCATAAGAGAGGTCAAAATCACATAATTTACATACATAGCACAATCATAAACTCATAAATTTACGTAAAAACCATGTCTCTAATACCAATTGTTAAAAAAATAGTATACAACGAAATTTTAAAATTTTCATATTAGAGTATTTTTCAAAACACAAGTTTGAAATGCTATATACATAAATTAACTAGATCTTACTAACCATTTGTGTGCCTAAAAGCCCCTCCAATCAATGAAGAGAAGTAACGTTCAAGAAGGACCTCAACCAACTGGCCTTCTTTGCTATTCTCTATCCATGATTGGAGTGAGAGTGGACTCACATCGTTCAATTTTTTCACCAGGTGATTCTCCTTGTAGCCAATTGAGAGAACCCAAAGCTATAGTTCGTGATTTGTGAACAATGGCTCTTAGGGAGTTTCTAGAGTCTCACCAATAGAGTCTCACTCTTAATCTCTTAACTAATCCAAACAATAAAGAGACTCAATCTTAATATAAAGGTTAGGTCTAGGAGTCAGCCCTTATCATATAAGGCCTCAAAAATTTAAATTAGAATCAAATCAGAAACAATTTCTAATAAAATCTACGTGGAAACACGTGATCCTTTTATCATCGGTCAATAAGATGAACTAGCAGATCGGCTTGCTAAACCTCCTCAATTGGCAGATCGAACTTAAGGATCAGCTTGCCAAACCTCCCATAAAAGATCCCTATGAATCTTTATTTTTCATCTAAGATTTTTAGGATAGAGCCTTAGTTTTAATTCAAATAACTCAATAGAGAAATTATTTGATTAAAACAGCCGTACCTAGATAATCTCTAGGAAAATAAA
The DNA here is from genome assembly GCA_946598075.1 of Artocarpus hirsutus. Taxonomy (NCBI): domain Eukaryota; kingdom Viridiplantae; phylum Streptophyta; class Magnoliopsida; order Rosales; family Moraceae; genus Artocarpus; species Artocarpus hirsutus. The sequence goes on from CAMOHE010058078.1 coordinate 24,328, forward strand.
TATTCTTGATAATTGAACAAGTTTATCTTGAATTTAATCCAACCGATAAACAGACATGAATTATCTAATCTCGATAATTCAACAAGTTTATCTTGAATTAATTTTATTACAAAATTAATTCAACCGATAAACAAAGATGATTAATCTGATTTTACCAAATTTCAGCCAATCTAATAAATCTGACATAAGTCACCAATTATTGGAAAAGTAAGTCATATCATTACAGGATTTTTGCAAGCTAGCAAAGGAGACCAAATAGACCTACATAGTTTAAGCTCTTGATAATTATGAAATCTAATATCCCAGATATACATTTCCTAATCATCAACTCAAACACTACTCCACTAAAAACTTGGAGCTACACTCTCGAACTATATAGAATTATGAAGCCCATATAACTAAGTCTCCATGACATATCATAATGTATCATATCCCTATAAAATTATCCATAATCGGCTTAAGGATAAGTTCTGTCTTACTTTCTTGATTATTTTTATGTTACGTTCTATTATCTCACCATCGAAAAACTTACCATCTAAAGACAGTATACCATTCAATTTCACCTATGTATCAAAATGGTTAAGCACTCTAGTTTTCTAATTACAAGATAACGCATATAAAAGGATATCACTACTCCTAAAGAAGAGCTATGGATTTTATATCTATGAATAACAGGTCCACGTTATCAAAAGTCATGCCTCCAACTTACTGGCATACGTACCACTATTAAAATGTGGATGTCACCCTTTGGCACATCAAAAGACATAAGTTAAGAGAACGGGCCTACTATTCATCTTAAAATTAAGATACAATACAAATGATTGTCTAAAGTGAATCAATTTACCGAGATAGAATTATTAACCTAAATCAATTCTTTTTATATCTCGATCCAACACATCATCACCTATGACAATGTGCTAATATTTCTATTCATGAAGTCTACCTCCGATGGTCAAGACAAACCATCTCTCATTAGGGATATAGACAACATAACAATCTTTGCATGAATTAAGTGCCCAACTTTACTCCCTTGATTGTGGATCTTATGATTTAGACTATCACCTTAAGAATCATGTCTTCCGCACAATCTGTTCATTATATGCCCAATTATTAAAGGTTTACACCAATAGTTTTGGACTTTTGTTTGCTTAACATACATTCAACAAATATAAACATAAAGAGGACAAAATTTGGTATATAAATAAGAAATTAATTCTTTATTGATAAAAATATCTCCAAAAACATATTACATTTTTACTCCTTAGGGGATATGCGTGTAACAATATACTTCAATCAAGAAGTTTATGTAGTTCGCCTGCCTCAACTACACATGGTGAGTGTGGAGTAAGAGACAATAAGGACGATGATGAAGATGTTCAAAACTGACCTTGTTGTAGTAATTAGTAGCAGAAGCAAAATGCCCAAGTATGTTGAAGATTGTATTGTCGAGTGGTTTGGGCTGGTTGCTTAGTAACTCAAAATAGGGAGGAAAGGACCAAGTTTTTCAAGGCCAAGAACGAGGAAAAAGCCAAAGAGAAACAAAATCCAAAATCTTAGCAGAAAGGTCAAGGCAATAACTTAGGTCAAGGTAACAAACAGAAAGATCAAAATAGAAGGGAAATCACATCCACGACAACCAGAAGGGTTAGCCTAATTTGAAGAATATCAGTGGAAATGGTAACAAGAAGTACCCACTTGCTCTAAGTGTCGGAAGAAGCATTCGGTGGAGTGTACAGCGAGGACAAACCGTTGTTACATCTGTGACAAGGAAGGCCACTCTGCTAAGTAGTATCATTCCAACCTTTAGAATCAGTCAGGTCAAAATCAACTAAGAGCTCTAGAAAACTAGATGCATACAGTATAAGCTAAGATTGATGAACCTCTGATTTCTCAAAGTAGATTAGACGCCTAAAACCCCATGCCTATATCTATGCCTAGACTAGGAATGACATAGAAGCTAGGACCTCTATAATGGTGGCAGGTTAGTTTTCTATAGCCAAAAAAGATGCTTATGCTTTATTTGATTTTAGTGCAATGCATTCATTTGCATCATCTAAGTTTGCCAAGCATCTAAATAGGCTAGGAGATAAAATAAGTCTACTTTTTAAGACTGCTTTACCCTATGGGGAAATTTTGTAGTCTAATAATTGGCTACAAAACGTTCCAATAATTATTTGTGGCAAAGAGTTTTATGTGAATGTGATTATTATCGGTATGAGCGATTACAATGTTATCTTAGGAATAGACTTTCTAGGAGAGTACAATGTTGTTATCAACTACCAATGTCAAAAAGTCAAATTCAAGCTTCCTGAGGAAGAAGAGTTTACTACATAGGGACTTCCTAGAAACAACCATTATAGATGATATCCATAATGAAAGCAAGCAAGATGTTGGTTAGTGGATGCATTGGATACCTAGCTAACTTGGTGGATAAGTCTAAGGAGATCAAGATAAGACCGAAAGACATTCCAATAGTCAAAAACTTTTTTGAAGTCCTTCTAAAATAGATGGTAGGACTACCTCTTGAAAGGGAGATCTTATTTGTGATAGAATTTACATGGATTGACATACCTGACAGCCCCAGTAGAACTCAAGGAGTTTTAGGCATAACTAAAAAAGCTATCAGGCAAAGGTTTCATCTGCCTAAGTTATTCGCCATAGGGAGCACCAGTTTTCATAAGAAAGAAAGACAGTGCACTGAGGATATGTATCGACTATAGAGAGCTAAATAAGATTACAATCTAGAACAAGTACCCACTACCAAAGATCGATGATCTATTTGATTAGTTGAAAGAAGCTGCATATTTCTCAAAGATTGACGTGATAAGGATACCATCAACTTCGAATTAAGAAAGGAGATGTGCCAAAGACAGCTTTTAGGATGCATTCTAAGCACTACTAATTCCTCATGATGCCATTTAGTTTGACCAATACTCTAGCAGTATTTATAGATATGATGAAAAAAGTGTTCGAATACCTAAACAAGTTTGTCATGTCTTCATAGATGATATTATGGTCTACTCTATGACAAAGGAAGAGCATGTAGAACACTTAAAGATCACTTTATAGATCCCGAAGAAGAATTAACTCTATGCTGAATTCTCAAAATGCAAATTTTGGTTGGAAAAGGTACAATTTTTGGGCCATGTGGTATCCAAGGAAGGAGTTACAGTGGATCCCACCAAGAATGAAGTGGTAAGTAAGTGGTCTACTCCAAAAAAGGTGATAGAAATACATAGTTTTCTTGGCTTAGTGGGTTATCACCAACATTTTGTCAATGAATTCTTAAAGCTACTAGCACCGCTCATGGCTCTTACACAGAAAGGAACAAAGTATGAATAGATTGAAAAGTGCGAAGAAAGCTTTCAAGAGCAGAAAAGAAGGTGCACTAGTGCTAACTATTGTAGATGCAAAAGAAGAGAATTTCATGATGTACAATGATGCTTTAAGAGGGGCTATTCTTATGTGAAGTGGAAAGCGGTCATATATGCTTCACGACAACTTAAAGTTCATTAGGAAAACAACAAGACACATGGTTTAGCACTTGCAATGGTAGTTTTTGCACTGAAAACATATGGAGAAAGGTATAAGATCTACATAGATTGCCAGAGCCTCAACTATATTTTCACTTAAAAGGAATTGAACATTAAGTAGCAAAGATGGTTTGAATTGATGAAGGATTATAAATGTGAAATCCTTTATCACACTGGGAAAGCAAACGAGGTAACTGATGCGTTAAGTCAAAAGCCATCCACAACACTAATGGCGATCAATTCACTACCTCAACTGATACAAAGGGACATTAATGACCTCAAAATCAAGGTAATTTTGAGGAAGTTATCATCTTTACCCCTCTAAAAAACCATCCTCAAACATATGAAGTGCAGTCAAGAACTCGACCCTACCTTGGTTAAGTTAAGGGAGAAAGTCCTCAAAAGGAAAGGAAAAAGGAGTTTAGCCTCTCAAAGAATAGCATACTCCACCGTAAGCATAGGATATGTGTCCCTAATGAAACGTTCTACTTTGTTCATCCAAGAATAGCTAAGATGTTTAAGAATTTGAGAGAGAGCTTTTGATGGCCTAGAATGAAGAAAGATGTTACTGAAATTTTACCAAAGCTCTTTGCATGTTAGAAAGTTAAGGTAGAGCGTCGAAATTCAGTAGGAGAATTATAGAAGATTGACATTCTAGAATGAAAATAGGATCAAATAATGATAGATTTACTGGTCGGATTGCCTAGGACATCCGACGACAATGATGCGATTTAGGAAATCGTTAATCGACTGATCAAGTTTGCTCATATTTTTCCTATCAAGCTTAATTATTTTATGGAATGATTAGCCAAGTTTTATGTGTCTAAGAAAGTGACATTGGACAGAGTTCCAAAGTCCATCATGCAACAATAGTTATAATGCATCGATTTGCATGACACATTTTCGAAGCTCTTTAGGGGAGAAAGTGCAAATCCTTAATTCTTTAGCATAAACATAGAGAGAAGCATTTGGAGATCATTAACTTCATCAGAAGAACCACAGAGGATGTGAAATGATTTAAGGAAAGGTTAGACATAACTCATAGCTGTCAGAAGAGTTATACAGATAAGCGCTATAAACCATTAGAGTTTTAGGCGTGTGACTTAGTTTTCTTAAAAGTTGTACTAATGAAAGAAGTGGCGAGAATCAATATAAGAGGAAACCTCATCCTTGATACATTGCACTATCCGAGATCATAGAAAGGATTGGTTAAGTCGCATAGCGACTCACATTGCTGATGAATGAGTATTTTACTAAAAAAATAAAGATTTCTTAAGCTTAAATAATGTGAAAAATTCTCAAGCATGTGTGTTATTTTGATATTTTTGGTATTATTGTTGTAGGAAATTAATAAATTGGGGCTTAAGGGAAAAAATTAACATTGAAAAAAGAGCTAAAGCCCAAATTTCATGTGCAAACAGGCCACCGTGGGCCTATGGGCAGGTACAAGCACGCTGGCGTGTGCATTAAGGGCTTAACAAGCCCCCTCATGCAACCACATAAGCCTGTAGGCACGCCCTCATGCATGGCTCATGCATCTGTGAGCAGGCCCTAGGCGTGCCCAACGCGCCCTATCCATGCTGAAGCCACTAGTAATGGTTGATCTCACGCGAACTTGTGATCCAACAGCCTAAAATTAACCTAAAAAAATGCCTAACGCCTTAAAACCCTAGAAGCCCCTATTTTTGAAGGGGCTGTCCATTTTTGGAGGAAGAGGCACATATTTCCAAGAGGATTTCTGACTCCACAGAAGAAAATGGGGAAAAAGAAGAGAAAAAAAATATTTTTTTTTTTTGGTTTTAGCTTAGGATTTTAGTTCTAGTTTTTAGATTGAGGTTTTCTTTTCAATAGATCATCATGGAAGAAAGCTTTTGTAGATCAATAATTTAGAGTGGAGAAAAAGAAGAAAAGCTAGGAGATTATGACAACTCCAAAATGGGCTTTTTCATTCTCATTTTCTTCTTTGCATTTTTGTGATTTGTAAATATTGAATCCTTGATATTGATTTGTTTAATTTTAACTATAGAATAGTTATTTTTCTAGAGTTTTAATTTTGTCTGATTATGAAGTGTTGATTTATTTTAAGTGGTTTTTCATGGTTTTTTAGTGTTGACCCATTCTTAATGCTTCTGGTTTATTTGGCCAATGAATTAGATGATTTTGATGTATGATATTTGACTCTTTAGAGAGGAATTTTATATGTCTGAATTGGATTGCACAACTTGAGCTTTTAGAGTTCCGAAGGCCTAAAATACCTTCATAGTCATTAGAAGAACTAAAACTTAATGAATGTTTAATTACTTGGTTTTTAATTGGGATATTAGAAATTTTTTTTAGCATATTATCCAATGTGACACTAGGGAGAGGTGATTGGTTAAGAGGTTCTTGACTAATTAATAATAAGATTCACTTAATAATAAAATTAAATCGGATTAATTACAGTGAAGTCGATGCTTTATTAATTTTAGTTATTTGTTTTTGTTACTTTATTTATTTATTTATTTATTTACTTAGCTATTTTTATTAGTTTCTTTTATTTGTTTCTTTATTTGGTCATCTAGTCATCCAAATAATCTTAGAGCTAAGCAATTTCGGTACTCATTGCAAACTAAACATAATCCTCATGGAATTGACATCCATACTCTGATACATAATTTATTACTTGCACGAACCATATACTTGTAGACTTTACAACAGTTGCTGCTAGAGTTAGCTTCTATACATAATGTTTTTATGCATCGATGTTAAAAAAGTATGTGCTAGACCCATCGCATGTGCTTCACTAGGAACTAGTGCAGGTATATGTAGATCTATCATATGAAGTGAAGCTAGTTTAGATTTTAGCTTACAAGGAGAAAACCTTAAGGAATAAGGTGACTCCTCTAGTCAAGGTTTCATATCAAAATCACAGCATTAAGGAAGCTAAGAAGATATGAGGAAAAGCTATATTGTGTTCTGATTTTCAGGATGAAAATTATTAAGAAGGTAGATTGTAATGATCGATAAAATCCTAGAACAAAATATTATAATGTTTATATTTAAGTCAAGGATTTTTTTGGAAAATATCATTTTGATTTTTGTGATTTAATGATTTATGGAATTAATATAATTTTTCCAAAATCTATAGTAAATTTTAAAGAAATTTATTAACGTTTTTTGATTAAAGAATTCAGTTGAAAATTTTTTAATGACTAAAGGTGGGAAAATGTTCAATCTGTAAATAACTTAAGAATTTTAATTATAAGAATTTTCAAGTGCAGAATGATATTAGCAGTGTATTGAGAAATGCTCTAACACTTGACAAGAACTTAATTGCTAGGTAGTTAAAAATTAGGGTTACACGAGTAGCATTTTTAGTAAAAATTGCTATGTAAGCTCATGAATTAACACTATCAATGACTTTGCCATTATCAAGGCAAAATGGAAAAATAAAATCTAGTCTATATTTTATTTAGTCTAAAAATATTTTTACGACTTAAAAGCAGTCCAATTTTATTTCGTGATTAAAAATTAATACCGATGTTGATTTATTCAGAGATTGATGATGGAATGCGAGTAAGTAGTGAAAGAGGACATGTCATAATCAAATTTCATGTCAGCAAAGGTAGTTACTTTTAGCCAGTATAAATTATATCTATTTTGTACAATCTTCAAGAATAAGATCTAGAGGGAGTTTTTCCAAGAGTGTCTTCAAGGGTATTTTCTCAACCTTTTCTCTTTTATTTTTTTTAGCATGATGAAGTTTATGGTTTTTGGTCAATTTATGATTATTTGAGAAATACAACTTGTAATTTTTTTATGGGTGTTTATTAAGGTTTCCTTAAGCTTGATATTATAATATTTAGTTTTGTGTATGCTAAGTATGGTTAGTTTAGATTTGGCATGTTTAATGCTTGAAGAAAATTTTTCTCGTTTATTTTGAGTACAAAAATGGACCCCTTAGAGTCTAATTTTGGATTTTTTTGAACACAAAACATTTAGATCTAGACTTTTTGGACAAATCTCTATGACTAAGCTTTTTCATATTTTTTACTCTAGGCCAGGTTTTCGAGCCATTTCCCAAAACTACCTAAAGTAGTGAAAAACTGCTCAAAAATTGTCAAATGGGGGGCAGCCACTATTTAAGCATAAACAGTTTGATTAGAGGCCGAACCACAATTCTCACAAAACATGAAAGTTTTATATAGAAAACTGTAACTTTTAATCAGTAGAGTTAGTGGAGTTCTTGTTTTTGAGGAAAATGACCTTTGAAAAGCTTGATTCATAATTTTTACAAAACACAAAAGTTTTATATTTCGACAAGATGAAGAACTTTCGTAAAGAAAAGTTTGGAAGAATTTGTGTCTAATCTAGACTTTATGCCAGGTATATAAAATCAAAAAACAATTTAATCGGTAAAGTTTGCAAAAATTGTAAAAAATGGATATGTTAAAAATAGAAAATTGAATTTTTCTCAAAGATAATAGTTTTAGGTGTTGTTAAAAGGAGAAACTTTCATGAAGAAAACTTTTCAGAAAACTGTCTCTTACATATAGTTTTACAATTACTTTTAAAACTAACCAAAGAGTACTTTTTAGTACAAGTTTTCAAACAAAACGCTCACTTAGTGGCAGAATTCTAATTTACGACTAACAGAGAAATTGTAGCACTTGAAAAACTATACAAGTATACAATATGTTGTTTTATTAATTTGGACAAAATTTCAGACTATTGATTTTTAACACAAAACTTAGTTATACGCATATGATTTTTCTACAAACTTTAATGGTTTTGAATGAACTTGAAAGCAAAATCCTTATGTTGGGCCCAAAACATCACAGCATCAAATATGGGCCTCTCACCCATACTAGTTCAGGAGCACTCTCTCGATCTATGCTTTGATGATATAGTGTACAGAATGCCTTGAGTACGCTTTTAGACTTAATGGGCCTTAACATAATTACGAGCCCAATAAGTGCAGCATGGATAAAAAAATGAGTAATTATTGAATTAATTAATTGAACTACTAGGCTTAGTTAATGGATAAGATGATTAATTAGTAGTTAAATTGATTAATTATCAACCTTAGCACGAATAAGTAAGGACAATTAAGGAAAACAAAACTATGCAGATTTAATCAATTAATCTTTGTAATAAAATAATAATTTTTACAATCCTTTAACAAAAGAAAACATCTTCTAAGAGAGGATTAAATTTTTTTTATGATTATGCTAAATTGTATGGCACAAAACAAGCTAATTTTGCCCTCTTAATTGGTGTTCATCTAAAGAATTTAGTAGTAGAGGATAAGAAATCTTGACCAAGTAGTGAATCCTAGTTGCTAAATATAGTATGGATAGTTTCCAATAAAATGTGTCATATGTTTTGTAAAAATTATAAATGCATGTTTATGCTTTCTGTTATAGTATATGATGCCATGTAATACTACATTCTCACTACTAAGTCCAATGAAACCATAATGAACGAATTAAATTTGAGTATCGTATCAACCTCTCGACTAACTGCGAGACTTATGTTTCAATGTAATAATTTAGATCACAATGTCGTTGAAGACCTTGTAAACCCTAACTTTTCAATGATCGCATGCAACCAATACGAACACTTGAGCCCATAAGTTTAATAAGATATGATCATAAATAAGCATAATTGGCATCTGCATATTTTATTATATGTATTCTTAATTGTTTTGTGAGACATAGTTCCTATTTGCTTAGTGAAAGCTCATCCAAGTATGTCTATATTGTATGTACGCAACCTGTAAATAATGCATAATAGATAGTGGTGTAATAGTAGATGATCAAGTGGAGATGGGGAATAGATACCGCTCTCATTTAATTCCATAGATAATTTTTTGACAATTATGACTTTTTCAATTATGTTTACATAGTACAACAAAATTATATATGTATGTCTTCGAAGGCTAATTTGCTAATGATATGTTATAATTTTTGTTGCAACAAAAAGGTTTGATTAGAATCAATTTGTAGTGTTATTTAAATTGGTATTGAAAAAAGAAAATGTTCCGTAAATTTAAGAAACATTAATAAGTATATGTTAAGTAGTTAAAGCTAAGGCCACATAGTCATGGTTGTCATAAATTATAACATGAACAAGATGAAATTAACCATGATAGAACTCATAAATAAAATTGCAGTCAGCTGAGAAGATTTATTGATATGAGATGTCTCCAAGAAGCTTAAACCTCATTGAGGATTCTTTTTCTAAGGGAAAGCCGAAAAGCAATTTGCAAAATAAAAAGAAGAACAAGAATAAGTCTAGAAAAGTTAAGAAGCCTAGCACCAAGAAGGATGGGAAGCACATAGGCAAATGGTTTTAGTGTCATGCAAAGGGACACTAGAAAGAGGAATGCCCCAAAATTACCAAATCAAGTATAGGCAATCTTTTTGTGATTGAGCCTTGTTTTGTATAGAATTTTATAGATACTTGGATTTTAAATTTCTAATGCTACAAATCATATTTATAACTCATTTTTTATGGTTTCAGGAAACCAAGAAGCCAAGTGAAGGCAGCGTGAACGTGCAGTTGAAAACAGGCCAATTAATGTTAGCTAAGAGGATTAGATCTTTTCCTTTATTTTTTAATGATAGAACTTTAGTTTTACATGATTGTCTTTCTGTTATAGACATTATGAGGATTTTAATTTTAGTATCTTGTTTGTTTAAGTAGGAATGCACTATTAGTTTTAACTCCTTAGTTTCAATTTTTATTAATAATAAAATAGTTTATTCCGGTTTGTTAAAGACGATTTATATCATTTAAGTCCTAATAGGTTTAAATGATAAGCATATGCATGTATCTAAGAAACAAAGACTTCTCCAAACCAAAGTTATCTTTGGCATCTATATTTGGGTCATATTAACTTGAACAAGATGCATAGAATGATCAAAGATGGGCTTTTAGGTCATTAAAATTTGTATCATTCCCAACCTGTCAATCTAGAAGTAAAAATGATGAAAAGTACATTTTTGGCCAAACCAAAATGCATAACCATACGTCTTGAATTGTACATACAGATGTATGTAGACCAATCAATGTATAAGCCCAAGGAGGGTATGAGTACTTCATCACATTTATGGATGATTACTAAAGATTCAATTATGTTCATCTAATACATCACAAGTCCGAAGCCTTTGAGAAAGAAACCTAGAGAGTTTAAGGCTGAGACATAAAAGCAATTAGATAAGGATACAAAGAAACTTCGATTTGATCGAGTAGTGAATACCTCTCTAAAGAGTTCAAGGACTACTTGGTTGAAAATGGGAGAGTCTCCCAATTAATAGCTCTAAGCACACCGTAACAAAATAGTGTTGCTGAGAGGAGAAACATGACTTCTTTGGATATGGTGAGATCAATACTTAGTTACTCTACATTGATGGTCTTGTTTTGGGGTCTAGTCCTAGAAACCACAATGTACCTTTCGAACTTAGTTCCTTTTAGGTCAATGTCAAAAACCCAAAGGAATTATGAACAAGTCAAAAACCTAGTTTGACCGACATCCATATTTGGGGAATACCAGTACATGTGTTGAAACCTAAGGCATTCAAAATGGAAACATTTTTGGAAGTGTACATATTTATGGGTTATCTTAAGAGAACAAGAAGAGGATTACTGCATAGCCCTAAGGAAAGAAAGATCATAGTGAATACACATGCTATTTTTTTGGAACAAGACTACATGAACAATTTTAGGCCAAAGAGTAAAATAATGCTAGAAAAATTATCAAATGATCAAATTGGTGTTTGGCTTTCTATGCCTCTTCCCAACATGAAGAAGAACGACAATCATAATATCAAATTACTATCCCCGAAGAGCAACAACCTATAGGACCTCGTTGTAGTGGGAGGGTAACTAGAATACCAACAAGGTATATGTTGATGGGAGAAACCTTCACAGCTATCTTAGACTAACAAGTGCAAGATCCTATAAGTTACAAGGAAGCTCTAAAGGATATGGAAGCTCAAAAATGGAAAAAGGCCATGCACCTAGAAATGAAATAAATGTATTCTAATAAGTTCTAGGAACTTGTAGAAGCACCAACTAGGGTAAGACCTATTGGTTGTAAGTGGATCTACAAGGGAAAGAGAGGAATAAATAAAAAAGTGGAAACCTTTAAAACTAGACTGGTAGCGAAAAGGTATACTAAAAAAGAATGAATCAACTATAAGGAAACTTTTTCAATAGTGGACGTGCTTAAATCTTTCAGAATTCTAATTTCTATTGCTATAGTGCTAGATTATGAAAACTGGTATATGGATGTCAAGACTGCATTCTTTAATAGGTATTTAAAAGAAGACATCTATATACAACAACCAAAAAGGTTCGTGACCAAAGGTCAAGAACACATGGTATGTAAGTTACAGAGATCTATTTATTGATTAAAGCAAGCATCCAAATAGTGGAACATTAGGTTTAATTAAGCGATTAAATCATTTGGATTTAGTCAAAATATTGATGAATCTTGTGTCTATAAGAAGATCTAGGGAAGGGCTTTAGCTTTTTTAATTATTTATGTTGATAATATTCTACTAATTGGTTGGCAAAACAATTTGATATGAAGGACCTTGGTGAGGCTAGTTATCCTAAGTTGCTTATATTGATAAGATTCTTGCTAAATTTACCATGAAAAATTCCAAGAAAGGCTTATTACCTTTTAGACATGGAATTTCATTTTTAAAGGATCAATCTCCCGAGACCCTTGAGGAAATGGAGTATATGAGAAAGATTACTTTTGTGGAAGCTATAAAAAGTCTCATCTATGTCATGTTATGTACTAGACCAGGTATCTGCTTTGCAGTTGGAATGATTAGCAGATATCAATCTAACCTTAGAGCTAAACACTGGACTGCATTTAAGCATATGGTAAAGTATCTGAAAAGAACCAAAAATTACATGCTTGTTATTCTGGTAATAATCTTGTGCCTATGGAATATACATATTCAAACTTTATGTCAGACAAGGACTCTAGAAAGTCTACTTTTGAATATGTATTTATGTTAGGAAATTGAGCTGTAAGTTAGAGGAGTGTGAAACAAAGTTGTGTCATAAACTCCACAACTAAAGCTAAATATGTGGCTGCTTCTAAAGCTACAAAAGAGGATGTATGGCTCTAAAAATTCTGACAAGATCTTGGATTGGTACCTACAGCTTCGCACCTTTAAAACTTTATTGTGATAATAGTAGAGTGGTAGCTCAATCAAGGAAAACATGAATTCACAAAAAGCAAAAAAACATTAAAAGAAAGTTTCACTTGATTAGAGATATCATTCGGCGAGAAGATATAGTTTTTACAAAAGCTTTAATTAGGAAACCTTTCAACTTGTACTTAGAGTCCATGGGCATGCGAGATGCCCGAGATGCTTTGCGAGCAAGTGGAAGATTGTTGTGATTTTATGCTCTTCAAAAAATATTTTGTCAATAAATTTTTTGAAATTAACAATATTGAGGTATTTTTTAGTATATCTTGTATGCATAAGTAGAATTGAATAACCATCCACTTAATTATATTATATATGTATTTATGTGAAGTCTATAGATATTCACAAAAGACATAAATACAAGTTATCTTATGACTAAATAAATGTAGTTCATAGTTGATAAATAAAGTTTAGCACTTCATTTATGCTTAGACTATGGTAAATTCATCGAATGATTTGTCTTGATCATATATAATTTACTAGTGTAGTTTGTCTACACTGAACTAGATCATAAATGAGACGTAATTAACCTTGAAATGACTGTCAAACATATTAAATTTGATAGGCATTGTTTTTATTTTAATATTGATTCTAAATTAATTATAATTTCATATTTATAAATGTAATTTTGTTTGAAGTGCTTATGAGTAAGATTCAATTGAGAATCAATACTCTCAGTGACTAGATGGGAGCATTTATAGATAGTGAAATTATGAATTAATAATATGGAATCTGTATGATATATCTCTTGATGGGTTTTTAGTACTTGATCATTAAATTCTCTGGACAGAGTGTGTCAACTTTTGTTACAAGACATAATTAAATTGAGTAGACAATCAAGATATCAATTTATTTATGATATAGTATAAAGGATTATAAAGTAAAGAAATAAGTGGCATGGGTTGACAATCAAATTCCTTAATGGCATACAATTATGGAGTACAGTTTTGATCTTTTAGTGGAATACATTTGACATTAATAATTGGTTAATTATTTAGAGCCATTTTTGTATCTTCCCATTTGATCCCCAAACTAGCTCATTAATTGTCTATACCACTATGGGACTAATTAAACGATTAGACTAGCTAATGTGATCTTTAAACCCAAATAGACCATGCAAGATGTTTGGTACAATTTTATGGTGTCATGTGGAGGAATTTTATTAATTTAATTGGCATATTGCCATGTCAGATAATTTTTGTAGATTTTAGATATTCAAAGTAGTTGTTGATTTAAATTAAATCTAACTAAATAAAATGCCTCAGTTAAATTACATGATCGTTATAATTTTTTTTATTAGTTGATTTTGTATTAAATTCTAATCATTATGTAAAAATTAAACTGGTTTAAACTTTGATAACTGCTTCTGCACGTGATGACCCATGACATGAGGGATGTAAGTTACACCCACATGAAGCGTGTGCGACTTCACACTCCAAAACGTGGAGTTTACTCCCACATTAAGTCTGTTTAAAAAAAAAAAAAAAAAAGACACCAACATATATAATATGTTTTTTCTTCCTCAAAAACCAACTGAAGTTTCTTTTTATTAAAAAAAAAAGGCTTATGTGTGTGTATATATATAGAGGATTAATCACAAAAATTCCTCTTAAATTATAGCCTTTGTAACACTTTGACTCTCAAACTTTAAAACGTAAAATCTATTCTCCGTGAATTATGAACTGTTAACAAAAATAGCCATTTTGTTAAAATTTTGACAAAAATCGGCAAATGACTATAAAGTACATGATATTTTGATAATTTTGGTTATAAAAATAACTATAAAAATTAAAACTATGATTAAAAATATTCTTATAAGATTATAAGAGTTTGTTATGTTTTTTCCGTGTGTGGTTTTTTGAGAAAGCTTCAAGCGGAAACCAATTCAAAAAAATATATATATATCTCGTACAAAATATTCCTCTTTCTTCTTGAGAGAAAAACTTCAAGGTTTTCCTTCGTGGTTTGGGTTCAAAAAGATTTTTGCAGTTAGGAAAATCAAATCTAAGTCAAGCAAAATTCATTTTGGTTCTCTTTGATATTGATTTCAGTATTCATATTAGCTAATTTTTGTTTAAATATTGTAATGCACAAGGTGTCCACCTACCTAGTGCAGTCAAAACCGAGTCATAGTTTGAAGATTTTTTGGTGACAGAATTTATCATCAAGATCTCATTGTAGCATCGCTGCCAATTTAAACAAGGCACAATTTCTAATTCTTTCTTATATGTTTTATGAGTAGATCCATGACGTGGGATGTTTCCGTTGTGCTCGATTATGTGATTATTGTTTAATGTAAAATATTTGTTTTTCAACTAGTTCATGAACCACATGTTTTAGAATTTTTTTTCCATACAATACACGTATGAAAAATTGTTAAAAAAATGAAATTTAACCAAGAAACCTAAAATTACCAACACTTTTTAAGAGTTAGAGGGTCTTTTTGTAAAAAATGTCACCTACTAAAGAGTCTAAAACTAATAGAGAATTTTTTTTAACATAAATTAATGTGACTTTCTTGTTCCTTCAAGATATCAAGA
>CAMOHE010058079.1:0-15696 GCA_946598075.1 Artocarpus hirsutus
GATCGTGGATAGAGAATAGCAAAGAAGACCAGTTGGTTGAGGCTCTTTTGGAACGTTACTTCTCTACACTGTTTTCGGGAGCTTTTCGACGAGTAAGAGGTTAGTAAGATCAGGTTAATTTATACATAAAGCATGTCAAACTTATGTTTTGGAAAATACTCTGATTTAAAATTTTTAAAATTCCGCTGCGTATTATTTTTCCAACAATTTTATGAGTAGATCCATAACGTGGGATGTTTCCGCTGTGCTCAATTATGTGATTATTGTTTAATGTAAAATATTTGTTTTTCAACTAGTTCATGAACCACATGTTTTAGAATTTTTTTCCCATACAATACACGTATGAAAAATTGTTAAAAAAATGAAATTTAACCAAGAAACCTAAAATTACCAAACTTTTTAAGAGTTAGAGGGTCTTTTTGTCAAAAATGTCACCTACTAAAGAGTCTAAAACTAATAGAGAATTTGTTTTAACATAAATTAATGTGACTTTCTTGTTCCTTCAAGATATCAAGAGTTCATATCAATTTTTTTGTAAGTATGATTCATCAAGAGCCTCTTTGGCTTGATAAACATGATCTTGGGTTAATTGAATCTTCAGTGTGCAATTTGCTATGGTCTTGACCTCTCTGTGTAGTAATTCCACGGACCAAATTAGTTTACTTGCGAAAGAAGACATACTATAATAATACTAACGACGTTCATTTTTCCAAATAAGAAAGATAATTATACAAACACCCTGCAACTTTTTTAAAGAAGACAAGGGACAAAAACCTGGACCCTTATTACATTAATTGTCTAACTACCCACTTCTTTATTTTCCGTTGCAAAACCACATTACAATGGTTGCAACAATACAAACACTCATCTATTTAGTCCAACTTCAAGATCATAGTAGTAATTGAGCTTCTGTTCATGACATTGGCTTTTGTCCCTGCAAGAAAATATGTTCCATTCAGAGATATATATTAAAACCTCGTCCATTTAGCAGTGCTAAAGACAATCAGGAATAATGCTATTGTCAATCTCTTAAGTTGTGTCTCATAATAGGGAAAAAAAAGGGAAGAAAGATATATAAATCAGGTGAGGAAAATAGATTGTACGTTTGGTGGGACATCCCTCATCTAATCTTTCTATATGGGGAACTTGCGAGAGAGATTAAAATTGGAGTTATTTGAAGGGGTTTGAAATGTGTGCCACAATGCATTGCCTCCTTTTTCTTATATTAAATGACCATAAGTCCCAAAAGATTTCAACCAAACCCCTTAACCCTCTCGTTCCTTTCACTCTGTCCTCCTACAAATAAAGCTCTTGCTAAATATAAACACAAACAAGCAAACAAACTGTTACTATCAATGGGCGTGAATTTTTTAGCGAGGCTCACTACGACTCATGCTGACAACTAGACAAAGACAATTACATCACTCTGCACCGTCCTTAAGAAAGAAATTCAATAAGATTTAGAAAATTTTATCTATGAAAGCTTTAAGAGAGTCCTACCTGCTGTATATCAAGTGCCGATTGTTTCACCCTCATCGGTATCGTTCCGGAGGAATGGTATACACTGGCAACGGAGAGTCCTTATTTGGTGATGGTGGAGGTGAAACGGGTGGACTAGAAGATGGCTGATGATCATGAGACTCTCCCGGTGGCGGTTTGGTATACTCTGGCAATGGAGAATTCTTATTTGGTGATGGTGGAGGTGAAACATGGACCCTAGAAAATGGCTGATGATGAGACACTCCTGGTGGTGGTGGAGTTTCAAAATGGATTCCATGGGCGGATGAGAAACAACCAATACAGATAACCAAAAACAAACTATTAGCAATGGCGAAGAAAGCCATAGAAAATCCTTTTCTTGCCATGTTGGTATTTGTTTAATGTGACGATTTGTTCAACACTAGTTCACCTAATTTATAGACTGCATAAGTCATTCCAAGGAGATGTTTCATGTATGAAAGGTTAGTTATAATTTCCAAGTAAACTTGCGTATAAAACACTTCCTGCTTTACTTGTTTTTCCCAGCAATTTCATTTGCTAAGATAGAATAACTTTTTCTTGACTTCCAGAAATTCAATCTGACCAAAGTTATTAAAGGCTTGGTGACTCGGTTGACTTGAACCTTCAAAGTCCACGAAGGTCTTTTGAAATAGCATCAAGCAAAATAACAATTTACAACAACAGTACAACAACATAGCATTTAAAACACTTCACAATCTGACTTGTTATTGAGAGGTGAAGTAAATTGCGGTTTAATTGTAAAAACATCATATATTTGGCTGATTTTTTTAATTACATTTCTTGGCACCCTAATAATAGCCCTTGACTCGGTAGCTCTTCGTTTTCATTTTCTAGCTCACGACATTGAATGGAGGCTTTATTTTCTTTAAGTAGAGTTCGCTTATGGTGCTCAATCATCCAATTGAAATAACCTACGTTATTTTGTGGGAGGACCGCTGGTGCATTGCGGAATAGGTACTCCAATGTAAGCTCAGGAGATTCTCAACGGGCGCGAACGCACGCTTCTCTGTTTGGGTCCATACAATTCAGAATCATACATAATATGATTATATAGGCCTCAAACATGACGTAATATAAATATCTAAATATTACTTTTAAGATATAACAATAATCACATCAACCGATAATAGTGTTTGGTATGTTGTATTTAGCAGGAATTATATTCCTGAAAAAATCATATTAGGCAATATGATTTCGAAGAAACCAATATATTATGTTTGGTTGTATACCAGAATTTTATCTTAGATTTCTAAGAATAATATGTTTACTTGTACATGAGAATTTTGTCCAGTTGACAAAAATAAATTGTTGTATTATATTTCAAAAAATATTTTTATTATCACTTATATATTAATACAATGTTTATATTTATATTTTTAAAAAGATAGTTTCACTCATAACATTATCATAATCATTATAAAGAATTTAAAAACATAAAAAAAAATCCTTAAAAAAACTTTTAACGGCAACAACAATACAATTGTTATTATTTAATAATCATCTAATGTTATTACACTACTAATATTAACATTACAGTTGTTATCATCATCATCATCATTGATACTATTATTGTTGTTGTTAAATAATTCTCTAAAATATTAATTCAGTGATTAAATAATATGCTTAAATTTGTGATTAAATTCATAAATTTATTATCTATTAGAGAATCAATAACACTTAAGAGTAAAGGCTTGATTAGAGAGATTAACGGATATCCACTAGCTCTAACTATGAACTATTTATGGACGATCAATTTAAATGCAATGGTTATACTAAATAGACGACTCTATTTATGAGTAATTATATATACGTAATTTTAAGAGTGTAGTTCTAAGTTTTTAGTGGGAAATTAATAACAGAGCAATATATTTATTTAAAAGTTTAATAATATATTGGTTTATTGGAGCTTAAAATTACCCCGCCATCCTTGCAAACACTATTTGTACAAGTGGAATTATTAATTTTAATAATTAATTTAGAATTAGGACTTCTAAATTAAATCACGCAAAAATAAATTAATTGTGAAGTAAGTCGTAAATATAAAATAATAGGATTATTTAATTAATAATTAATCCTAGGTGACACAGTGTAGGTCCCACCTACACTATGTGTGTTGTGCATGTCACACGGAGATTTCCTATGTTAGAAATTATAGCTCGTCCTCCATGTTTTCTATTTTTAAAAAGTTAAAAAATTCTAATTTTGAAAAATAAGATTTTCTTTTCAATGCATAAAGCCTACATTGGAAAAGGGAAGATGACCTCCATTATCACAGTAATAACATAACAAAACAACAAAAGACCTTTATTGAAACTTCAAAAAAAAAAAATCACTACAAAAGAAACGGTGGCCTCACTTACACTGGAAGAACCGTTGGCAACAAGCTAGCCACCATAGCACGATAGCCAAAAAACTTAATGCAAAAAATCCACAAGTGCATAGAATCGTAAACAAGTAATAAAGTAATAAATATAAAGCATTGGTCCTGCGAAGATTTTGTTAATCTACTCAAGTACTAAAATTAATTAACCGTAAAGTTATTTGCACAATTGAAAATAGAATAAAAAATTAAAAAATAAATATAATATGAATATAAATAATAACACAAATAAATAAAATACTAGGGCATCCAATTTTAGCAAAACTAATCTAATTTAATTCATTATTCTTACTAGTATCACCTATTGCAATGTTTGAAAGACAAGTAACCCTAATCTATTCAATGCTCTCTCCTGAATTACACCAAATATACCATAATATATTAACCCACTATATTCATATGTGAATTTAAATATATTAGAATTCATAAAAATCTATAGTTCTCTAAAATTCCACACAAGTCATGTTGCTATATTATTATGCCCCATGAAAACTATGATGTTTATCACATGAAGCTATTCCTTCAAATCACCTTAATCAATTAATTAGTGATCAAGCAATTAAAAGTATTAAGAATAGTAATAAACACTCAACATAAAACAATAAAATCTTAAAGAATGAATATTTGAAAGCAAAAAATAAATGAAATTAAGTTACAATAGAATTGGTAATCTCATCGCCTTAAAAAACACAAATCAAGGGTTTAAATCTCAAATAATAAAAAATAAAAAGATAAGAAAATTGAAAAGAAAAACCCATATGGAGTGTCACAAGTCTTCAATCTTCTTTTCTTGATCTTCAAAATATTATTATCTTTGAAAATTTCTAAGCCTAAAATAAAAATAAAATAAAAACCTAATAGAATATCCTCAAGCTTGGCAAAATATGGAAGTGATATGTACGTCGCTCTTACAACCCATGGCTTATAATGATGAGCTTGGGAGGAGAATTTTGTTTTTGGCTTTTTCTTATAGAGGATGTGACATTGTAAAGGTGGCGTCAATAGGAAGCTAAGATCCATTGGTGGTGTATATGTTAGTACCATCAATGAGCTTAAATTGATGATCGTGTGTGCTTATTCATCCTCCAATGAATCTTAAGGCTCATCTTCATAAAGGAACTCCTCCAATAATAGCCTTTTTAATTGCTCTTCATTCTTTACTTGATTATCCTAAACCATGCTTGCAATTTGATCTTCGTCGAGATCATGACTTTGGATGGACATCTCATGACTTGGAAGATGTAAAATAGGTTTCAATCACATGAGCGTCTAAGTGTTGAGACAAAAAAATTAAAGATTATCTCGAGACTTGATCCCCTCTAATGGCACAAATTCCCATGAAACTTTCCCATTATTTGAATAACTCTCCCAAGCTTGGTTGTTTGAGTCATTATTATAAAGTCACACCTTATTTTTCACTCTTTTATTGTCACCATGAAAATTGGGAAATTCCACTTCATCCTCTATGTCGCTCTCTGGAATCGTTTGCATAAGACATTCCATTTGTTTATCAAGGTACCACCTAGAGTAGGTTTGAACTTCTAAAGTCTCCATAAATTGATTGAAAGTATTCTCCAATTAATCTCATGCTTCTTAAAGTCTCAATTTCTTCTCTTCTTGGTGCCCTAGTGGTTGGCTTACAATATTAGGTTAATGAGTTGAGGGTATTAGTGACTCCAGCACTGCACTGAAGGATCTCAATACCAATAGTAGTCAAAATCCATCATATCATTTAACAAAAACATTGTGCTTTTGTGGCCTTTGTTTAAGAAGTGAAGCCAAAACTCCATTATCCACCCAACTTCTTGTGACCTCGTCCAATCCACTATAGAAAAAGAAAAGTAAGAGACTAATTTGAAACATTGTGGTTAGAATATCTTTTGACCATGTCATTAAATCTCGCATATAATGACTCTACGTATGGTTGGGCAAAACTTGCAAAGATATATCGATGAAACATCTTGAAGTACCTCGCAAAACAAATGACTCAACAAAAACAAATAGAAAAAAAAATGATGTTCAAATTAATCTGAGGGCTAATTGGAATCGATATTAACCAAATTAAACAACAATCCCTGACAACGGCACAAAAAACTTGTAAAAAATCCACAAGTATATAGAATTGTAGGCAAGTAGTAAAATGATAAAGATAAAGCATTACTCGAACGAAGATTGCATTAATATAATCAAGTATCGAAATTGGTTAACTAAAAAATTATTTGAACAATTGAAACTCGAATAAAAATAAAATAAACTTAAATATAAATATAAAATGAATATAACTAATAACACAAATAAATAAAATATTACGGCGTCCGATTTCACCAAAACTATTCTAATTTAATTCATTATTCTTACTGAGATATCCTATTATAATATTTGAAGGACGAATAACCCTAATTTACTCATCGCTCTCTCCTGAGTTATGCCAAAAATACCTAAGATATTATCCATTTTATTCCTATATGAATTTACATATATTAAAATTCTTTAAAATCTATAGTTTTCTTAAAGTCCATGTAAGTCAAGTTATTATTTTCTTTATGTAAGTCAAGTTATTATTTTCTTATGTCTCATGAAACCTACAATGTCTATCACAAGAGGCTACTCCTATAAACCACCTCTCGGCCTCATTATAAGTCTCCTAATCAATTAATTAATGATCAAACAATTAAAAGTATTAAGAACAGTAATAAACACTCGACATAAAACAATAACCTCTTACAAACTAAACCTTTACAAGCCAAAATAAATAAAATAAAATTAAATTAAAGTTGTTACTCTCATAGCCCTAAAAAACACAAATCAAGTGTTCAACATCTCAAATAACAAAAAATAAAAAGATAAGAAAATCAGAAAGAAAAACCCATGTGGAGATGTCACAAGTCTTCAAGCTTTGCACTTCAATCTTCAATTTCCTCTTCTTGATCTTCAAAATATTTTCTTCCTTGGAAATTTCTAAACTTAAAATTAAAAAAATAATAGAATTTGCCTAGGTATTTTCTTTGCTCTCAGGTATGGGGTTAAGCCTCCTCTAAATAATATTCTATTTATAAGCTTTGAGAAATTAGGGTAATTATTTTAAAATTCAAAATTAAAAAGATAACATAAATCAGGCCCGAGCACCCAAGAGCCCTAGTGCCAAATATGGATGCCTAAGCGCCAATCTCTTGGCCTTAATATTGATAAGGGCTCTTTTTTTAGACTAGGTATCCTAAAGATTAAATAATATAATTGTTTTAAGACATTTAGTCAATAAAGAGTTTATTGTCTTCATATATCAACTATGTACTCTTTATGTTCGTTTATGTTGAACATATGATATGCAAACAAAAGTTTGAGATTGTCAATCTAAATCTTTAAGATCGTGTATATGATGGACATATTATACAAAAGACATGAATTTTAAGGTAACACAAAGGTTCGTAATGAGGGAATAAAGTTGGGCACTTTATTCATGCTAAGATTATTATGTTGTCTACATCTCTAATAAGAGATGACTTGTCTTGATCATTGGAATGGGACTTCAAGTAGAGACGTTGGTATATTGTTGTCGATGATGATATATTGGATCGGAGCTAAAGATGAATTGATTTAACTAGTAATTCCATTTGAATAAATCAATTCACTTTAGACAATCATATATGTTACATCTTAATCCTAAAATGAACTAATAAGTCTATATTCTTGACTTGTGTTTTTTGATGTACCAAAGGGTGACATCCTAAATTAGTTAAAGGTACGTAGGCTAGTACATTGCAGACATGACTATTGAATAACATAAACTCGTTATTCATAGATATGGAATCCATAGCTTTTTTGTAGAGCTAATAATATTCTCTTATGAGCATTATCCTGTAATTAGGAACTAGAGCGCTTAATTATTTGGATACATATATATAACCGAAGATAATGGAACAAAAGATAAATATAATCAAGAAGGTAAAATAGAATTTATCCTTAAGTTGATAATAGATATCCTATGGGGAGTTGCACATGATGATATGTCATGGACAATAATTTCGTAATTTATATATAGTTCAAAAATGTAGCTCTAAACTTCTAGTGGAATAGCTATAGAGTTGATAATTATAAAATATATATATCGATGATATGTTATTTTATAATTATAGGAGTTTGATCCATATATTTTTGTCAGGTCCACTTTGCTATCTTACATATTTTCTGTATATTTTTCGTACAAATTGGTTACTTATGTTAATTCTACAGTTGGTTTAAATTTAGTTGATTAGATTATGATAATTCATGTTGGTTTATTGATTGAATTAATTTCATAATTTAATTCAAAATAAACATATTGAATTATTTGAATATATTTTTATTTGATATGAGATTATCTGTATATGACTATTTTAATCACATAACTTCTCTATTGGGTTATTTTAATTAAAACTGAGGATTCATGAAAGATTTTCATGTAAAATAAAATATAAAACTATGCAGAATTAGGCAAACCCGTAGGCCGATGACTAGGCCCGGCTGACCAGTGAGCGTAACCTAAGTCACGTGAACTAGGCAGACCAGTAGGCCGATGATTTTGACTAGCAGACTGGTGTGCATAATTATGGTTACATATTTCCATGCATTTTTTGCATGGATTTTGGCTCAATTACAAATTTAGAAATCCTATATAAGCAAAATTGAAGTCCTACCAGCCACTTGTTTCTATTGTCATTTAGATTACTAAAGAAATTACAAAGAGTTTTCTAGAAAGAGAAACTCTATAACTCCTATGGGGCTTATATTTAACATCACAAATTATAGCTCTTGGTTTTCTCTTGTGATTTGAAAGAGACATTGCCAAGAGGAGAATCTAATGGCGTGTAGCCACCTACATTCTAGTCATGAAAAAGAGAATAGTAAAAAAGACTAGTTGGTTGAAGCTCTTCTAAACACTATTCTTGTGCATTAGTTCTGCTAAGTAATTTTCTACCGGAAGTGCAGTTACCGATTCACTAAGTATGAAAATCATTTATTAATTTATAGTACTTAGCATGTCAACTCGTTTTATGGAAAAAGCTTTTATTAGAATCTTTTAAAGATTCCACTACATACTCATTTTCCAACAATTGGTATTAGAGTCATGGTTTTACAAAATTTGTAATCATACTATGTATATAAATTATGTGATATTAATCTCTTCTACGCTTGAATTAATTTTTTTTAAAGAGTTGGCGCTCTAGGGTTTTTATATATTTATATGTTGTCATGAGATTATATGGTAAATGATATTAAGTAATTATTGTTAATTAAATTTTTGTTTTAATTATTATTTTTAATTAATTAAATTTACCAATTATGGTTCCTTAGAGGTTAGAATATCTATCTAGGTTTTTCATGTAATTAGATGACAGTCTGTAATCATCGTCTAGGATTTGGTATTTTATTTTATAGAAATTTAATAAGCCCTAAACTGTACAAGTTTTGGTTATAAATTTCTATCAAAACATTGAAGATGGATCTTGAAGATAGAAATGACTGCGGTTCTATGTTTTTTTTTTCTATGTTTATAATCTTTTTTTCTTTTCTTTTCTCTAAGATGGAACCATAATATTATGATAATTTATTATATTACTTATAGCTTTGCATAGTACATTGCTTGTTTGTTTTATAATATGTTTTTCTATATGTGTTGATAACATGTCATGTATAATACGGAGTACCGCTTATTAAAAATTGTTCATATAAGTTTTTAACATAAAACCTTTCTTAAAATATTGAGTAAGGGAAAGTTTTCGAAGAAAGGACCGAAGGCCTTCTTCGTTCATTTATAGTAACAACATGATGGTTCCGACCCCTAGAAAAAGAAGCATCATTTACCGAGTTGGATCTCCTAGGTGATAATTTGCTTAAGCATGTTTTATTGTTGTTCACCCCTAAGTGACAATTATAAACAATGAATCAAGTAGTTGAAATGTTAGTCAAATACTCAAGATTAATTTTATTATTAAGCTCCTTTAGGAGATCTATTAATAAAATTAATAGCCAAAGAAAACAATTATTAGTATATGCTAGATCAAGACGAGTCTTATATAGTATATACTAATCAGATGGTATCTGTGTTTCTAATTGAATTCGTTGAGTCTCCGCTAAGTGGCTTGTTGAATTCTAAATTAGAAATTATCATTGTAAGGTTGTGAAATTTTTCAAGGTTTTGACACATTAAAGTTCATAACACTGACTTAAATGAACAAAATAAATGTCATCATTTTCTCAACTTAAGGAATATAACACAAAGGAAACTATCTTATAAACTGGGAACTATAGCCATGAGTGTGATGCTTGCTTATGAGATTTCTATTGAAGTAACAAGAAAACCCTAAAAAGGATATGATATCAACTCAGCAAACAAGAGAAATATACTTCAAAAGCATAAGTATTGAAAATGATATCTACCATATTACCACAATAATTACACATATTTGATCTTGACTAATATATAATTAATATAAATAAATAAATAAATAAAGGCTACAAAGTCCAGTCCGAAGGTTTTCTTCTACAAAAGCACTGAATTTCTTTTCCAAACAAATATTCAAAACCTTAGCCATACAACCACATAAGCAGTTTGAGCAAAGAAAGGCCATTAACAAGGGAAAAAAAAGGATAATTCAAAGAACAATTATAAAAAAAACAAACGCTAACTTTTAATGTGGCCAAGAATCAAAAGGCCAATGAAGTAAAGTAGAAAGCAACTAAAGTTCCACAAAGAAGCCCAATTACTTTCGAAACTCTACTTCTCTTTTTCTATCTACTTTTTGCGCACCGAATCTTCAGACCATTACTTATTTGCCCATCTTGTATTCAAAAACTCCAATATACCTCTTTTTCAATTCAAAAAAAAAGCACATTAAAGAAAATTAAAAGTATAAGAAAAAAATTTCATGAACCTATATAAGAAACTTACTTAAAATCTAGAATTTACTCTTGTTTTGGCATTAAAGACCTCGAATCTTGGTGGTTTCAGAAGAAGACACAAGTGGTTTTTGTTTCTTTTTCTCAAACTCGTATTTTTTAAACATTTTCACTCAAAATGGATTAGGGAAAAAAGAACTCAAAATTTTGAGAGACTCATCGCTTAGCGATTCAATAATTAAGGAAAAACGCCTCAAAATATCATGATTGAGTTTAATAGGAATTCAATAGAGATAAGTTTTTTTTTTAATAATTGAGAAGAAACACCAGAGAATGAAAGAAAAAAGTAAGGAAAAGAAGAAGAATAATATGAACAAGAACAATAAGAGAAGAGAAGAGAAGAGAAGAGAAAGGGAAAAAAGGGAGGAAGGAAATAGGAATTAAGTTTAAACAGAACTTGACCAAGAAGAGGTTTTTTTTTTTTAAGAGTGGAGAAAAGAGCTTCAAATGTTAAAGAAAAAAGGGGAGAGAAAAGAACAAAGAAGAAGAAGGGCGAGAGAAAATGAAGAAGCAAATTAAAAAAAAAAAAAAGAAGAAGAAGAAAGAGCAAAATAGCATGTTTAGGTTAAAACTTAATAAATAATATCATATAATTTTAAAATGTCTAGTAAATAATATATCATGAGAAATTGAAAAAAATCCCAAAATATCTTGTCTTTTTCTCCTCTATATCTCTCACCCTTTTCCCTTGTCAGCACCGTACGCGACTATGAAATACAGTATTATGAGAATACAAAAACTCATCAACAATTGAGAAATATAGTATTACTCTAATAATACTATATCACTAATAACTTTATAAAAATACAGTTAGTTTATCTTTTTATGCATTTAAAGTGCTTGGTCCTTGAGATTTTATTTAATTTTTAGCTATTTTTAGCTATTTTATTTGATCTTAGTATTTTGATTTGATTTTATTCTATTTTCTTATTTCTAGTTTTATTTAGTTTAGTCTAATTCATCTTAGAATTCATTAGAATATATTTTTATTTATTCTTATTTAGTTTTCCATCTAAGTATTTTTTTTACTACTTTATGAAGGTGAATTTAGGAAATTAGGATAAAAAGGCATAATGAAGAGTAAAACCGAGGATTTCGGATAGTTTGTAGAGGCTGTGGTGGTTACCAAATTTGCTGCAATGCCTCATAGAAAGAAAATTAGATTTAAATGCCAATTTTAAAATCAAAGCGAGAAGTAAGAGGAGAAACGGAGAGACCTGCGTTTGAAGCCACACATCCAACCAAGCGCGCACGTGTTCCACATACTCGACCAAGACGCCTCTCGGTCAAAACCGCCCAAAGCTTGCCCTCTCGCAGAGCGCCACGTGTTGTGCCGTGTCCCGGAGTACCTGGCTTTATCTTCGCTCCCGTGCTTCACATCTCACATCCGTCTCAATGCATTCGTTGCTCCAACCAACTATTCTCCGCAACATCGGCAGCTGCACCCCACTTCAACTCTCTTCCCCAATTTGTGTGCGCCACTTGGGGCACAAGTCAGATTCCCCAGTTGAGCTCTCTTCTTTTGAGCGTGCTGAAGCCTTGTTTTTGGAGTGAGCCCATTTCTTGGAGAAGGGGAAAGGAGCACACAAGCCCCCATTGGAGCATAGAAGACAAGAACCTATTTTTTGAGGGATTTTGTGTGCTGATTTCATAAGAGAGATGAAAAAGAAAAGAATAAATTAACAAATAAATATTTGCTTTAGTTTTATCTTAGGATTTATTTTTAGTTTAGATTTTGGATTTATTTTTAATAAATCATCGACGAAGGAGCATTTAAAATTCAAGAAGGTCGGAGAAGAGAAGAAGAAAAAGAAAGATTGTGACAATTCTAAAATGGGTTTTTCATTCCTATTCTTATCTTTTTATTTTTGTGATTTGTAAATATTGAACTCTTCACTTTAGTTTGTTCAATTTTAGTTATAGAGCAATTGCTTTTCTAAAGCTTTGATTTTGCCTTATTATAAGTGTTGATTTATTTTTAGTCCTTTTTCATAGTTTATTTGTCTTATTCCACTCTTAATACTTCTAGTTTACTTGACCAATGAATTAGATGATTTTAATTTGTGGGGTTTGACACTTGAGAGAGGAAAATTCTATGTATGGATTATGAGAAACACAACCCTAGGCGACTATAAGATTGAAGAATTAAAAGTTCCTTTATAGTCATTAGAAGAACGAGAGCTTGACGAATGATTAATTACTTTAGTCTAGATAGGGATATTAGGATACTGTGTTTAAGGATAGTATCCAATTTGATGCTTAGTAAAGGTAATTGGGTTAAAGTGGGGGTTCTTAACTAATTAATCACGAGATTCACTTACTAATAAACTACACGGATTAAAATATGGCGAAATTGATACTCTAGTATTTTTAATTATTTGTTTTTGTTATTTTATTTGCTTGGTTATTTCTATTAGTTTCTTTTATTAGTTTTTCTATCCCGTCATTCAAATAGTCTTAGAACAATCAATTCCAGTAACTAAAACAAATTAAACACAATCCTCATGAGATCTATATCCGTACTCTTAGTATACTTGTTACTTATGACCGTGTGCACTTGCCCGTCTCATCCGTACAATTACTATGCAAAGAGAAAAATTCACCAACGTCTTCATTGGATCGCTAGTAGTCAGAAAGTATAATACTACTCTGGAAATATTGTATTATCATATAAATACAAAAATTCACCGATGACTTCACGGGATCATCAGAGTCTAGAAAATACAGTATTACTAGAGTAATATTGTATTACTGTGTAAATATAAAAATTCACTAACGACTACATTGGACCGCCAATGACCACGAAATACAATATTACTTTGTTAATAATGTATTATCGTGTAAATATGAAAATTCACTATGACTTCGCTGGACCATTGATGCCCAAAAATACAATATTCCTCTAGTAATATTGTATTACTGTATAAATACAAAAGTTCACTGAAGACTTTGCTAAACAACCGACGATTGAGAAATATATTATTACTCTAATAATATTGTATTATTGTATAAATATAAAAATTCATCGGCGACTACATCCAAGCATCGGTGGCCAAAAATTATAGTATTACCACTGGAAGCCTTAAAATACAGTATTACTCTGATAATACTATATTATTATGTGATTATAACAATTCATCAGCTACTACACCGAACCACCAACAGTCAAAAAATACAATATTACTCTAATAATATTGTATTGCTTTGTAAATACAAAGACTTACCAACATTTTACCAAATTGTCGATGGTAAGGAAATGTACTATTACTATTGTAATACTATATTACCATGTAGAAAACAAAAATTCACTTATGGCTTTATTGAACTCCTGGTAATTGGGAAAACAATATTAACCTAGTAATATCATATTGACTTATAGATACAAAAATATTATATTTCTTAATTAATATCGTATTTACCAATTAATACTATATTTCCTTATATACATTTACTAAATGACGCCACCACTACGACGTTGCCAATCGGTAAATACCAAACGTAAGCATAGCAAAAACTCACATACAAAAAATCCATACAAAAAGTATAAATTCTTTAAAAAAAAAAAAAAGATTTGCACAAAAAACTCCATTTTAAGAAAATAAAACAAAAATAAACAACAAATTAAGGAAAAAAAAAATCAGATCTGAGGCAAGTTGTTTTATTTTCCTTTTTTTTTGTTTTTCATTTGTCCTTTTATTTCTCTGTTACCTCCACTGTTTGTCTCCTACCCTTTCCCCTTGACATTAAGTCGAAACTACTGCACCTGTTGTCGAAACTGATGCACTTGTCATCGGAGCGGAGAAGATCGAGATGGCAGCAATCTACAGCGATCTATGCTCACATTGGGAGGAAATACGAAGCTTGTTGTGATTGGAGAACGTTGAAGCTTGGATGAAGGAGATAGAAAGCCGGTGGTCACTATCTGGTCGGTATCATTTTGGCATCCAATACGCCGATCTGCAGTGGTGAATTCAGATCCGATGGAGACGACAATGACAGATTCGTCTCTCCTTCCTCTTCGATTGTGACGGAGCATCGATAGAGCATCATCGGTGATGACTTCGACTCGATAGTGGCGGAGCAATGATGGGGAAGGGGAAATGATTTGGCGAAGTCGATCCTATTGAAGACAACAGCGACAATTCGACATCAGAGGTTTAAGGCTGGGTCTGTGGGTCTGACTCAAGAAGAGAGAGGAGGAAAGAAAAGAAGATGGCGCCTGGTCTTGGGCTAACGAGAGGAGAAAGAGAAGGGAAGAAGAGATGACACGGACTCGGAGCTCATCAAAAAGAAGGGGTGGAGAGAGAGCAGATTTGTAAAAAATTAAAAAATATATATATATTGTCAGTTAAACGTGAATAGGAGGGGGAAAAAAAAAATGTTTTGGGGTCTCTTTGATTTTTTTTAGTTATTTTAAAACTCGGACTTTGTCAATTATGTTGTTTGTTTTACTTTTTTAAAACACCTGACATTTTCCATGTACTTAATTAAATTTTCTATTTGGTGTAATTTTTTCAAAAAAAAAAAAAAGGAAAGAAACAGGAACGAAACCCATAGACGAAACAAAAAAAATGGCACAAGGCGTTTTTATATGTAGTTAATATATATATATATATATATATATTTATGTATAAACACTTGCTATTAAATGGCGTTAATTTTTTTTAGCGAGACTCACTAGGACTAATGCTAATCAACAACTAGATAAAGACAATTATATCACTCTAAACTATCCTTGAGGAAAAATTCAATAAGATTTAGGAAATTTTATTATGAAAGTTTGAAGAGAGTACCACCTACTGTATATCATGTGCCGATTGTTTCATGTGATATTTCTTTTCTTGATATTCCAAGTAAAT
>CAMOHE010058080.1:0-14991 GCA_946598075.1 Artocarpus hirsutus
CTATTGAAGACAACAGCGACAATTCGACATCAGAGGTTTAAGGCTGGGGTCTGTGGGTCTGACTCCAGAAGAGAGAGGAGGAAAGAAAAGAAGATGGCGCCTGGTCTTGGGCTAACGAGAGGGGAAAGAGAAGGGCAGAAGAGATGACACGGACTCGGAGCTCATCAAAAAGAAGGGGTGGAGAGAGAGCAGATTTGGAAAAAAAAAAATATATATATATATATATATATATATATATATATTGTCAGTTAAACTTGAATAGGAGGGAAAAAAAAATGTTTTGGGGTCTCTTTGATTTTTTTTAGTTATTTTAAAACTCTGACTTTGTCAATTATGTTGTTTGTTTTACTTTTTTTTAAACACCTGACATTTTTCATGTACTAAATTAAATTTGCTATTTAGTGTAATTTTTTCAAAAAAAAAAATGAAAGAAACAGG
Source organism: Artocarpus hirsutus (assembly GCA_946598075.1). Classification (NCBI taxonomy): domain Eukaryota; kingdom Viridiplantae; phylum Streptophyta; class Magnoliopsida; order Rosales; family Moraceae; genus Artocarpus; species Artocarpus hirsutus. The sequence goes on from CAMOHE010058080.1 coordinate 439, forward strand.
AACGAAACCCATAGACGAAACAAAAAAAATGGCACAAGGCGTTTTTATATGTAGTTAATATATATATATATATATATTTATGTATAAACACTTGCTATTAAATGGCGTTAATTTTTTTTAGCGAGACTCACTAGGACTAATGCTAATCAACAACTAGATAAAGACAATTATATCACTCTAAACTATCCTTGAGGAAAAATTCAATAAGATTTAGGAAATTTTATTATGAAAGTTTGAAGAGAGTACCACCTACTGTATATCATGTGCCGATTGTTTCATGTGATATTTCTTTTCTTGATATTCCAAGTAAATATTTTATGCACGAAGCAATTGTATCATAAAATCCTTTTCTTGCCATTTGGTCTTTGTTTAATATGGCGTTTGTCCAGCACTAGTTCGCCCAATTTATAGACTGCAGAAGTCTTTCCGAGCAAGTATTTTATGTCTGAAAGGTTAGTTTTAAAGGGTGTTTGGCAAAGTGGTGGGAACTGCAGTTCCCACCACAAACTCAGTTATGAATAGTATAAAGCACTCACATGTTACAGTAACAATAAAAAAATTTGCTACAGTGTAAAGCTCTCACATTATAGTAAAAGTGGTTCTCACTACTGGTTCCCACCACCTTACAAACACCCCATTAATTTCCAAGCAAGATCGCGTGTGAAACGTTTCCTGCTTTACTTCTTTTTTTCTGCAATTTTATTTGCTAAGATGGACCAAGTTTTCTTTGACTTCTGCAAATTGAGTCTGACCAAAGTTTTTCAAACACCGTTGACTTGGTGACTGACCCTGCAAAGTCTACAAAGGTACCCTTAAAATAGCATCAAAGCAAGATAATAATTACAAAAACAGTACCCCATCGAAAACATTTCACAGTCTGACTTTTTATTGAGGGGTATACTAAAATGTGGTTGGACTGTAAAAACATCACATATATGGATTCTTTTTTTGAATTACATTTCTTGCAACCCAAGAATACCTCTTGCCTCGTCATTCTCTATTTGTAGCTCATTGAATGGAGCTCTATCTTTTTTTTTAATTTTTTAAGCAGAGTTTGCTGATGGTGCACAATCATCCAACGGAAATAATCTACCTATTGCATTCGGTGGGAGGACCTCCTACCGATCGCAGAAAAGGTCCTCCAATGTAAGCTCGAAAGGCACTCGGCGGGGCAACGGTCTGTTCGGATCCATATGATTCAGAACTCATCCCCAAATCATGCACTAAACAAGAGTTTGTCTTAGACTTCTCTATCAATAAAGGATTTGGGGAATGAAAGCTTCTGTTGGAGGATTGTATCAAAATCCTTGCTCTTACTTGCTAAAAAGAAAATTGTTCTTATACATACATACATATATGTCTCTGTATATGTATATCAAGGACATGTCAGTGTTGAACAGTTGAAAGGGTAGTTTAGGTTCGTTGGATTACATTTTTCTTTTTACTTAATTTTCATTAAAAAAAATGGATATTTTACCACTTTATTATTTGCTGATTATATTTTTTGCGTCTATTTTTCAATAAACATGGAGTCGTTACCAATTTACTACGTATGTGTTGTATTTTTTTTATTCCTCGTTTCATTTGCTATATATATCTTGTAGTTTTTGGATGAATTAACCTAATATTTTAATCGGTTCTTTATTATTTAATTCACTTAAAGTTACATTTATACCCGTTTCAACAATTTAATATTATTGTTGGGCTTAAGACAATATATTAAACTGCAGCGAGTAGACGATAGGCATATTAAAAGATACACCTATCATAGATGTTGATCCCAATCCAGTACCAGATTGGAAACCAGACATGTATATAATACTTTGGTTTGTTTTTCTTATGTATATTTCTCTTCTTTCTTTCGTCCTCCTTGTAAGAAACCTCAATGCTCCGTTTGGTAAGAAGGAAAAAAAATAGAAGGGAAGAGATAACTATAAAAGAAAGAAAACTGAAGGGAAAAAAAAAGGATTTTGATTTTTCTTTTACTTGTTTGGTATGTGATGGTGAAAAGAAAATGCTTTCATTTTCTCTTATTTAGTATTGCAAAAAAAACTACTATTAATACAATTACCATTTTATTCAAATGTTATTTAGTTATTTCTCTAATTTGGTGCTATAATTTTTTGTTTGAATTTTGATAAAAAGAAAGACAAATTGGTAACTTCACTTTCTTTGCATGGATTTCTTCCACTTATTTTTCTTTTCCATTCTCATTTCTTTTTTACCAAACATGCCATCATATTAATTTCTATCCTAAAATTCTTCCAATATTTTCTTTCCTTTTACTTTTTACTCATACCAATTAGAGTATAAAGCTTGCTTATCCTTTTTCAAATAACTATTGCCAATGAAAACGGCACTATTTTCGTTATACCAAGAAACAAGGGAGAAAATTTACTAATGAGTGTTGGTGCAAATTGTCGTCATGATTTTTCACAAAATGTTATCAAAATGTTGTCATTAACTATTGCACTCCTTTCTTTGTAAGATTCACTTACAAACTGTCCGTCACATCGTCTCTAACACTCCAATGTCCGAGAAAATTCATTCATTTAAATTTAAATAATACATTTTTTTAATGAATTGTATTTTATTAAATTACGATAAAATAAAATATTTACAGATAATATTGTTGTAAATTATGTTTGTAAAATTTTGTACAGTTGCAAGTAATTTTTAAAATGTAAATTTTATAGGTATGCTTGTTAAAAAATTTTAATCACAATAAATACAAATCTTGTGGTATAAATTAGTAAAAAGAGAAGAATGTTAACTAAAGTAAATAATTATGCCATAAACTAAGCAGTATAAAAATCGATAGTTACCAGTATAAAGATTTTTATGTCTATAATTCATCATTTCATGAATACAGTATAAAATGACACACATTAGTAAAAGAGTACACAGTATAGTAAAATGGTACTGATAAAGTACAAACATAGATATAAGAAATATCTATGATAGGAAATGGTTAGCATGGAAAAAGGGGAGTCAGTGTAATTTTAGGCTGTTAAAGATAATATTTATACAAAATTTCACGCTGACAGCATAGGAAAAAATACAATGTAGTGAAAATTTATACTATGTGCAAAGGTTGTGGGATCCACTTACTTTAACATAAGAGGTTAAAATTTTGCCACCCATTCTAGGGAGACACACGACAGCCATGGATGGAGGAGACAAAAAAATTTAATTCACTTTTGCCCCTAGAGTTGTGAAAATTGCAAAAAAAAAAAAAAAAAAAACCCAAAAAGGAAACTTTTTAAATAAAAAGGTGGCCAAAATTGGGGAAAAAAAAAACCTTCCTCTTCTCTTGGGTTACCCGAAGCTCTCAACCCATTTTCTTTAAAATTTTCTTTCAAATTTTATCAAGAAATCAATCTCCAAAAATTTTAAGAACAAATCAAGTCTTAATCTCAGGAAGAGTGCCAAGAACAAGTGTAGGGGGAGGACCACAAAAATCATGACAAAAAGCTTTAGGTAAATTCTAAACTAAACCCAAAAAATTATGTTTTTTTTTAATATTTTTGCTATGTAAAGACTTTATATGGACTATGACTTGCTTAAGACATGATGATATGTTCATGTGATTTGCTTCATGCTATATGGTGTGAATTGTTGTGAGAAACTAAGGTTTTTAAACTAGTTTGAAATTTAACACAAAAAAGTAATTTTGGGTATTTTAACAAAATATAGGGTTTGATGAGTTAAGGGGTCATTGAGTTTCTTTTGGGACGTGTTGGTTCTACCCGACATAATGAAAGTAGCAACTTTGATGAACAAAAGTTTGGAAAAAATTCATTGAGGGTAGAATTGTAAAGTTTTTATTTAAGGGGAAGATTTGAAAAATGGCCTAAAACACCCCTATGCAATTCGAATTTCAAGAAAGTTAAAACACAAAAGTTGTAGAACTCACCAAAATGGTTAAAAATCACATACGGTTCATGAAAATTCTACTCATTCCATGAGTTATGAATTTTTGAAGTTTTAAATCATAAAAATTGAAAAAAAAAGAAAGAAAAAAGTTTTTTTTTAATTGAAAGTATTGGATTCTAAAACTTGGGAGTTCATAACTTATTTAGGGAAAAAATTATTTGAATCCAATGATGTAATATGGTTGATTTTGAAATCAGGGACAAAATCGACAAATTTTCACAAAATGGGGATAAAGTTACAAGGTAAGAATAGGTTTTTACCGCAAAATGAGCATCAGTGCCTCAAACTCATTGTTATTATTTAAAAAACAACAAAACATAAGTTTTAAATGAGAAATGTAAGCTTGAAAAGTTTTAAAAATTTGTTTAGGGAAAAAATTACATTTTCGTAAAAAACAACCGAATAGAACTAAAATGCTCAAAATAGAGCAAAGCCATATTGGAAAATTCCGCCTTAGCTCCAAAGGTGTTGGGAAGGTGTTTGTAGACAGGAAAATAAGTTCCGTTATGCTTAGGTTTTAAAAAAAAACCCACTGATAACCAAAGTTAGTAGTTAGTGTTTTTGTTTATAGCTATTGACTAAAGTGTTAATATTAAGTAAGATCCCTAATAACATAAAATTATCCGAGAAGGACATGAAGACGATTCCTGAAGGGGATGGGAAAATTTTGATTAAGTACGGTACAATTAACAAGTAAGTACCAAATCTCGCCTATAGTGTGGACAATAATAGTATTCTCTTAAGGAAAAATTTTATTGTACTAAAAATAAAAGATTACTTTGATAGTATACGCAATATAAGTTAGTTGAGCATCATGCATGGTATGGCACCATAATCTAAAGAATGGGTAAATGGTACACCAAAGAACAAGAGAAAGTATTGTACCAATCTCCCGATATAAGAGGAGTTCCAAGTTAAGTTACGGTCTCGGTGTTATGATGACCATTGTGTGCATTTAATATAAACACTTGGTACCTAGTTTAGTTAAGTATAAATCATAATAGAAGTTCATAAATTAGCATTATTCGATCATGCAAGTTAGTTTAAAAGTCATCTTGTATGCTATGTTTGAGCTTACTGAGCAACAATTCGCTTAGTTGTTCATGCTATAGAGAATCTGGCCTAGAGGCCATAATAGTATTAATATGGAGCTAGCAATGGTAAATGGACAAGTGTGTAGTTAGGGTATTAATGCCGCTTAAAAAAAACTTCTGTTATGCATCTATATATAAATAGTTTTGGTAATGATGAATATGTAATATTGGGAAAAAAGTATAATGAACATGTTATGATATGCTAATTATGTAAATGTAATGTAACTTTTTGTATATGATTATGGGTAAATGGATTATACTATTTTTCAACTTGGAGTATATTTACAATTTTTAGTTCAAAAAAAAATTGTTCATTTTTTTAAGCCTAAAACAAAACTTTCTAATATGTAAAGGAATGCTTAGTTATGATCCAAATAGGCAGGTCATGTTAGTTGGTATTGAAACAGATATCCTGTTATATACTTCACATTGACATAGTAGCAGCTTAAGTAAGATAGCTTAATTTTCTAAGACTGGTACTAGAAAGTTTTCTTTTCTAATATATTATAATGTTAAAATGATTTGACTACAGTTGATGGTGGCTCCACCCAACGACCATCATTATGATGCTAATATGAGGGCCAATGTGGCATTCCAAGATATGAAGTCGCTTTGACTAGAGTAGGAAGCCAATGTGCTTACTGAGTGCCTTAGCACAATAGAGGATATATTTGAATCCTATAATACACCACTGTATTTCTAGGTCTTGTTGACGTTAGGGAAGCTCCTAGGTGAGGCACTAGATTGGTGGTTAGGATTAGGGCCCAAAGAGCAATGCCGAGGCTAGCGAAGGTTCCGAAATCAAATCTCTGTAGAATTTGCACCACAACCTACAAACAATACTTCGATAATGATTGATCCTTTTATATGGAGAGATTGTCAATGTCAGTATTACAATGACTTGCAGGCCATATGGGATAGATACCTGGGGGAATCTTTGGAGCATTATATCACAAGCTTTCATTAAACCATGCTACTAGCAGTACCATCAGGAACACCTATACATCAAGTATGTGACCTCTTGTAGAGTGGTGTTCCTGATTAGATTCAAATGTTGGCACTATATCCGCATGATTTTTTGAGGTTGGAGGACTTTAGAGTAGAGTTGTATCACACAAAAGAGCATATATTAGTGTTGATTGATGACTGGCGTATGGACCTTAAAGAGGATGATGATGATCAAGTAGTGCCCGAGTATGTTCCTGGACCACCTGAGCCTATCTATGCTAGTGATGATCAGTCCACCAACTTTAGTGAGGAAGAAGAGGAAGACCCAGAGGAAGATCTGATAAATAGTGATATGTCAGACGTGACTCTGACTAGGAGGGGAAGATCCTTTTTTGGATGACTTTTTGGTTTAAGTTGTATATAACTATGTGGTTAGCAAAATTTTGATCCCTTTGAACATGTATATATGTATCTCTAGTAAGTAGCGTCACTTGATAGTGATATAAAATTGGTAAAGATGACTGCTACTAGGTATGAGGTAAACGTTCATGTATGTATGTATGTTGACCATGCATGCTATGCTAGCCACACCTGATATGTTATGTTAACAAAGTATATATACAAGAACAAGATATGTAATGAAATGATGTAATGTTTATATCAATGTGCATGTTTAACTATAGTCATATAATTTCCAATAAAATTCTAATAAGTTTTATAAAGTGAATGGCTAATATAATTTTAATGTTCTACAATAGGAAACTTTAATTGACAACAATACCTCGAGCACCCTCAAATCCTGATTTAATGACTTTAATCACTAAGCTACAAGAGAAGCTCTGAGCTCAGGAGCAAGAAATGCAAGGACTTTGTGAGCAGTTGGCTCACCAGAATCTAGCACCAGCAGTACTAGAAGACCCACCACCATCACCTCCACCACCACCTCAAGTAGATCTGGCTGCATCCGTGGCTCTAGTAATGGACTTTTATGAAAAAATTTTACGCATGAAAGCCCCAAGATTTGATGGTTGCATTGACCCTCTGAAAGCCAATGACTAGCTTACCGGCATTGAAAGCATGTTGAAGTTTATGGGACTTAATGATTGAGAGAAAGTGTTATGTGCGTCCTTTTCCCTCACCAAATATGCAAGAAGGTAGTAGGAGTGAGTTGAACAAAAAAGGAATGTGAAAAAAATAATCTGGCCAACTTTGTGGAAGAATTTAAGGAAGCTTATTTTAATGTGGGCACTATGGCGACTTAGTAGGAAGAATTTAACTATTTCCAACAACCTGTCTATCATTGATATTGTGAAAAGATTTAATCAATTGGCATGCCTATGTCCCAAACTAGTATCCACTGATAAAGAAAGGATAAGGAGTTTGATGACAATGTTCCATACAGACATTGCTTTGATTGTGGCCAACGGAAGTCAGGCACCAAGGTCTGTTGAGGACTGTATTGAATGGGCAACTTAAACTGATTTTAGAATCACCCACGACAAAGCTGAGAGAGCTAAAATTTTTAAGGTGTAAAGGGAAGAAAGAGCTTTGGCAAACTAGAGCCCAGTCCCTTAGTCTAAGGGACAAGGGAGTAACACAAGGTAGAGTCAGAATCAAAGTAACCAGTTTGATCGTAACCACAATGATGTTGATAACAATAACAAAAGAAAATGAAATTTTGGTAATCCAATCAATCATAGAAGTCAACCTTAAAAGAAGACAAATGATGGAGGGAATAGTAAACCGGTGTGTGGTCAATGTAGGGAAATACATGTGGGGGAGTGTAAAGTTGGTACCAATAAATGCTTCATTTATGGCAAAGAGGGGTATTATGCTAGGAATTGTTTTTCAAACCCTCAGAATTAGTCCAACCAAAACCGATTCAATCAGACCTAGTTCCAACAAAGTGAACAAAGACTCTAAGGACCTCAATTCCATACAGTTCAAACTCAAATTGAAGGACCTAGCATTGGTTAGGGGTGACTAAAAGCACCAGAACCCAGTGTATGAATCTATGCCTACACCAAAAATGAGGCTGATGTAGGAACCTTAGCTGTGGTCACAGGTCAAAACTCTGTAGCTAAAACTAATGCTTATGTTTTATTTGACTCTAGAGTTACACATTCATTTGCATCATTTAAGTTTGCATAATGCATGGGATTTGAAGGGGATAAGATAAAAGAAACTTTTAAGACTACACTTCCCTTTGGTGAAGTATTGAATTCTAATCATTGATTACGCCATGTACCAGTCATCATTGGTGATAGAAAATTGTTTATCAATTTGATAATAATCGATATTTAAGATTATGATGTAATTCTGAGAATGGTTTTCCTAGGAAACTACAATGCCAAAATCAACTGCTGATATCACAAGATCACTTTTTGACCTGCTGGGGACAAGAAGTTTGTCCATACCAAGAAAACCCCGAGAACACTAAAAGTGTTGATATTTGCATTAAAAGTAAAGAAATTGTTAGTATACGAGTTATTTAGTGAATTTAATAAGCAAGGATCAAAAAAGCTCAATTAGGACCAAATGATGTCCCCGTAAATGAATTCATTGATGTATTCCCAAATGAGTTGCCTAGATCACCTTTGGAATGAGAACTCTCATTTGAGATCAAGTTAACATCTAGCACTACACCAATCTCAAAGGCGCCCTACCGCATGGCTTTGGTCGAACTTATAAAGCTTCAAGACCAGCTTCAAGAACTTTTAGACAAAGGATTCATGCGACTAAGCTATTTGCCTTAGGGAGCACTTGTGCTATTGATCAAAAAGAAAGACGAAACTTTATGGATGTGTGTAGACTTCTACGAGCTGAACAAAGTTACAATTAAAAAAGGCATCTTTTCCCAAAATCAATAATTTGTTTGATCAGCTGAAGGGAGTAGCCATATTTTCAAAGATCAATTTACGCTTTGGATATCATTAACTTCGAGTTAAGGAGGATATCATCAACTTCGAGTTAAGGAGGGTGATGTTTCGAAGATAGCATTTGAACACGTTACAAACACTACAAATTTTACGTAATGCCATTTGGGTTAAACAATATTCCAGAGCATTTATGGACTTAATGAACTAAGACTTTTAGGATTATTTGGACAAATTTGTCATTATTTTCATAGACGATATCTTAATTTATTCAAGGACTCTAGAAGATCATAAAAAAACATTTGAAAATAGCACTTCAACTGCTAAGGGAGCATCAGTTGTATGCCAAATTGCAAAGCATGAATTTTGGCTGGAAAAGGTCTATTTCTTAGGACATGTGGTATCACAAGATGGTGTCTCAATTGATCCCCCTAAAGTTGAAGCTATGAATAGGTGGTCAACACCAAAAAGTGTTACAAAGATTAAGAGTTTTCTCGGTTTAGCAGGCTATTATCGATGCTTTATTGAAGGGTTTTCTAGAGTTGTAGCATCACTCACAGCCCTTACCCAGAAGGGGAAGAAGTATGAATGGACAATGAAATATGAAGAGAGTTTTCCAAAACTAAAAAAGAGGCTTACAAGTGCACTAGTGCCAACAATACCTAATCCAAATTTGGGAAAATTTGTAATCTATAGTGATGCATCAAAGATAGGTTTAGGAGCGGTATTAATGCAGGATAGAAAAGTAGTTGCGTATGCATCATGCCAGTTAAAAGATCAAGAAAAAAATTAACCAATCCATAAATTGGAGCTTGCAACAATAGTGTTTGCATAAAAAAATCTACCATTGCTACTTATACGAGGCCAAATACGAAATCTTCACTGACCATCATAGTCTCAAATATATTTTCACCCAGAAAGAGCTTAACATGAGGAAGTGAATGTGGCTTGAGCTAGTCAAAGATTATGATCATGAAATTTTGTATCATTTGAGGAAAGTGAAAAGGGTGGCGGATGTTCTTAGCTGGACACAATATATGCCTTTACGATGGTATGACCAATGCCAAATTCTCTACAAGAAGATCTTGAGAAAGCAGGGATTGAATTGATCACATGAGCAACAACAAATTTGTCTCTTCTACCAACTCTTCTTGAGAATATGAAAGAACAACAAGAAGTAGATCCTTCACTACTCAAGATAAAAAATGAGGTCATGAGGGACGGAGAAACAGGATCTAGCGTTTCAAAGGAAGGCATTCTTTAGTACACAAAAGGGTATGTGTTCCTAATGAGGAGGATTTAAGGAGACAAATACTAGAAGAAGCACATGAGACACCATATTTGGTTCATCTAGGAGTTACCAAGATATATCAAGATCTAAAAGAAAATTTTGGGTAACATGGAATGAAAAATGATGTTTCTTGGTCTGTCAATAGGTGTTTGACATGTCAAAAAGTGAAAGCTTAACACCAACATCCCATAGGAGACCTACAGAAGATTACAATACCAGAATAGAAATGGGATCAGATTACTATGGATCTAGTGGTTAGGTTACCCAAAAGCACATGAGGACATGACACTATATGGGTAATTGTAGACAAATTAACCAAATATACACACTTCTGCCCATTAAGACTAATAATACTGTAGAGCAATAGGCTGAACTATATGTCACTCAAATAGTTAGATATCAAGGGGTGCCAAAATCTATTATATTCGATCGTGATGGTCGAATTACTTCTAAATTGTTGAAGAGTGCTCCTCAAGCAATGGGAGCTCACTTTTAGCACCACATTTCATCCCCAAACTAATGGTTCATCTAAAAGGACCATTCAAACTTTAGGAGATATGGTAAGAGCATGTGTATTGGATTTCAAGAAAGGATGGAATAAAAAGCTTCCATTGATGGAATTTGGATATAAAAATAACTACAATGCCTTTATTGGAAAGCTCCATATGAAGCTCTCTATAGAAAGAAATGCATATCACCACTCCATTAGTATGAAACTAGAGAAAAAGTGTTTTTGACCATGGATTTTGTCCAAAAAACAACAGAAGATGTGAAATTGATCCGACAAAGAATGGAGACAATTCATAGTCGTTAGAAAAGTTATGCTAACAGATGACAGAGACCCTTAGAATTCCATGTAGAGGATTTGAATTTTCTCAAGATAGCACTAATAAAGGGAATAATGAGATTTGGGGAAAAAGAAAAAGAAAATTGAGTCCAAGATACATTAGACCATTTGAGATTTTGGAGAAAATAGGCAATGTTGCTTACAAGTTAGCCCTACTACCTGAACTAGCATCTATACACAACGTATTTCATGTGTCTATGCTGAAGAAATATGTGCCAAATTCATCACATGTGCTCCAATATGAGCCAATTAAAGTTCAGAAGGACCTATGCTATTAGGAGAAACCAGTCCAAATTCTGGCTCAATAAGAGAAAGAATTGACGAATAAGAAGATACCACTTGTCAAAGTCTTATGGTTCAATCAGCAAGTAGAAAAAGCAATCTGGGAATGGGAGCAAGAAATGAAAAATAACTACCTTGAGCTATTCTAATTTTTAAGGATGAAAAATTTTAAGGAGAATAGATTGTAATATCTGAGAAAATTCATTTACTTAAATTAAGAATTTATTTGGATTTAAATAATGAATTTTCTTTAATGAATCATGCTTTGTTAAATTACAATAAAATGAAATGTTTACAAATAATGTTCATCTGAATTATGTCTGTAAAATTCTATGTAGTTAGGAGTATTTTTAAAATCCAAATTTTGTGGGTATGACTGTTAAAAAACTTTTATCACAATAAATACAAATTTTGTTGTATAAATTAGAAAAGCGAGAGGAAAGTTAATTAAAGTAACTAATCATGCCATAGTTCAAGTAATATAAAATTACATAGTTGCCAGTTAGAAAAACTGGTAAAAGATTTTTGTATCTATAATTCATCCATTAATGAATACAGAGTAAAAAGACACACATAAGTAAAAGTGTACGTAGTATAATAAAATGGTATTGATAAAGTACAAACGCAGATATAAGAAATACTATGATAGGGAGTGGTCAATATAGGAAAAGGGTAGTCAGTGTAATTTTAGACTATTAAAGATAATATCTAAATAAAATTTTGCACAACAATATAGAAAAAATACAGTGTAGTGTAAATTTATACTGCATGAAAAGGTTGTGGGACCAACTTGCTATAACATAAGAGGTTGAAATTTTGCCATCCATTCTAGGGAGACACATGGTAGCCATGGGTGGAGAAGACAAAAATTTAATTCAATTTTGCCCTAAAGTTATGAAAAGGAAGCTTTTTAAATAAAAAGGTGCCCGAAAAATTGAAGAAAAAAAAACCCTTCTTTTTCTCCTAGCTTACCTAATGCTCTCAACCCATTTTCTCCAAAATTTTCTTTTAAATTTCATCAAGGAATAAATCTCCAAAAAGTTCAAGAACAAAATAAAGTTTTAATCAAAAGGAGAGTGGAAGAACAAGTGTAGCGGGAGGACCACAAAAATCACAAAGGAAAGCTTTGGGTAAATTATAAACTAAACATAAGAAATTATGTTTTTTTTGGGTGTTTTTGCTACATAAAGACCTAATATGGTCTATGACTTGCTTAAGGGGTGTTATGATATATTTATGTGATTTACTTCATGCAATGTGGTTTGAATTGTTGTGAGAAACTAGGGTTTTAAACTAGTTTGAAATTTAGGACCAAAAAGTAATTTTTGGTATTTTAACAAAATCCAAGTTTTGATAAGTTTAGGGGTCATTGAGTTTCTTTTGGAACATGTTGGTTCTGCCCAACATAGTGGAAGTAGCAACTTTGACGAACAAAAGTTTGGAAAAAGTTGATTGAGGATAAAATTGTAAAGTTTTTATTTAAGGGGCAGATTTAAAAAATGGCCTAAAGCACCCTTGTGTGATCTGAATTTCAAGAAAGTTAAAATACACAAGTTGAAAACTCATCGAAATGCTTTAAAACCACAAACGATTCGTGAACATTCTACTTTGTTCATGAATTATGAATTTTTGAAGTTTTAAACCATAAAAATTTAAAGAGAGAGAGAGAGAGAGAGAGAGAGAGAAATTTGCTTTTATTGAAAGTATTGGATTCTGGAATTTGGGGAAAAAATTATTTGAATCCAATGATGTAATATGGATGATTTTGAAATAAGGGTCAAAATCGATAACTTTTCACAAAACGAGGGATAAAATCGCAAAGTAAGGTAAGAATGGGTTTTTACAACAAAACAGACATCAACGCCTTAAACTCATTATCATAATTTAAAAACAACAAAATGTAAGTTTTAAATGACAAATGTAAGCTCGAAAAGTTTTAAAAACTCATTAAGGGTTACATTTTCACAAAAAAAAAAAAAAAGGCTGAACAGACCCGGAATGCTCAAAATAGAGCAAGACCATAGTGGAAAATTCTGCCTTAGCTCTTAGGGAGTTGGGGAGGCATTTGTAGATAGGCAAATAAGTTCCATTATGCCTAAGGTTTTTTTTTTTTTTTTTTAATGAAAAAAAACCCCTGCTATTAACCAAAGTTGATAGTTAGTGCTTATGTTTAGCTTTGACTAGAGGGTCGACATTAAGTAAGATCGTTAATGATGGAAAATTGTCCAAGTAGGACACGAAGGTGATTCCTAAAGGGGATAGGGAAATTTTGATTAAGTACGGCGCAATTAACAAATAAGTACCAAATTTCACCTATAGTGTGTATAATAATAGCATTCTCTTAAAGAAAAATTTTATCGTACTAAAAATAAAATATTAGTTTGATAGTATACTCAGTATAAGTTAGTTAAGCATCATGCATGACATGACACCATAATCTAAAGAATGGGTAAATGATACACTAAAGAAAGTAAGGAAGTGTTGTACCATGATGCAAGGAGAGTTCTAAATTAAGTTGCAGTCTCGGTGTTACAACAACCATTTTGCGCATTTGGTACAAACACTTGGGCCCTTATTAAGTATAAATCATAATAGAAGTTTATGAATGAGCATAATTCGATCATGCAAGTTAGTTTAAAAGTCATCTTGTGGGCTATACTTAGACTTGCTGAGCACCAGCTCGCTTAGTTGTTCATGCCGTAGGGAATCCAGTTAAGATGCTAGAATAGTACCAATATGGAGCTGGCAATGGTAAATGGACAAGTGTATAGTTAGGATATGGATACCGCTACAGTAAAACTTCCACTATGCATCTGTATATAAATTTTTTTAATAATGATGAATATGTAATATTGAGAAAAAGTATAACAGACAAGTTATACCATGAAATCCTAATTAAGTAAATGTAATGCAACTTTTTGTGTTTTGTGTATAATTAAGGGTAAATGGATTGTATTATTTTTCAACTTAGAGTATATTTACAATTTTTAGTTCAAAAAAAGTGTGCGTTTTTTTAATTTTAAAACAAAACTTTCTAACAAGTAAAAGAATGTTTAATTACGATCCAAAAAGGCGGGTCGTGTCATGCGCGAAATTCCTTCCAACTATTAATTGTTAAAGATAAAGATTAAATAATAAAGATTAAAGATTAAAGATTAAAGATTAAGGGGGTGTTTGGCAAAGTGGTTCCCACCACAATCTCAGTTATGAACAGTAAAAAGTTCTCACATACTACAGTAACAAAAAACAAATTTGTTACAGTAAAAAGTTCTCACATGC
>CAMOHE010058080.1:24352-41062 GCA_946598075.1 Artocarpus hirsutus
AGCTTGTTGAATTCTGAGTTGGGAATTATCATTGTAAGGTTATGATATTTTCAAGGTTTTAACACATAAACACATTTGTATGATTTTACATGATTGTGTTATCTTACTAAATTATTATGATGTGTTTGTCATTGTGTTATCTTACTAAATTATTATGATGTGTTTGTTTATTTTGGTATATGATTTTTTATTGTAGATTAAAAATGTCTAAAAGTGCTTTATCTTCAATACTTGACAAAAACCTATTAACTGGAGAGAATTATAATGATTGGAAACGGAACCTGGATATCGTCTTTTCTTTTGAGAAACTACAATTTATGCTGACAACCCCTTGTCCTCCCGAGCCTATGAGAGACTCAACTAATGAGCAATTCCAAGCGTACGATCGCTGGAAAGATGCAATGATCAGGCCCGCTGCTATGTTATGGCCAGCATGAACAACATGCTATAGGCTCAACATGAGGATTATAAGACTACTAAGTTGATCTTAGATAATCTAGAAGACATGTTTGGAGGCCAAGCCATAACAAAGCAGCAAGCGGTGCTTCGAAAAATCTTAAACTGTAAGCAGAGGCTAGGGACATCTATAAAGGAGCACATGATGTTGGTCATGGGTAACCTCGCTGAGGCATAAACCAATAGAGCCGACATCAATGCTGAAACTCAGATGACTATGGTCTTTGAGACTCTATCAAAGGAATTTATTCCATTTAGAGCTACATTTAATTTGAGCAATAGACAGGATATGACCTTAATAAAATTAATGAAATAATTACAGGAGTCTGAATTACTGATCGGGGAGTCTCCTGTGGGTGGCGAGGCCAATTTGGCGGTTACTTCTAGTTCCAATCCTAACTCTAGGAGTGGAAAGAAACAACGGGCCAAGAACGGAAAGTCTTTTACTCCTGCTAACAATAAGAGCAAGAAGAAGAAGAAGAAGAACCCAAATAAGCTTAAGTGCTTCTTCTGTGGGAAGGTCGAGTACATCAAAAAGCATTGCAAGGGCTTCCTTTCAAAAGGAGGTAGGTGTGATCTTCTGTATTTAGAAACTTGTTTGATTGAGGAATCTAATAACATTTGGGTTATAGATTTCGGTGCAACTAATCATGTTTGTGTTTCTCTACAAGGGTTCAAAGAAACGAGAAGTCTGCTCCATAAAGACTTCACGCTTCATATGGGCGATGGATCCTTGGTCTCAGCGAAAACAGTGGGAGATGTCTATCTTTATTTTGATAATTATAGGAATTTAATTTTGCAAGATTGTTTTTATGTTCCTAAATTTAAAAGGAATTTAATTTCTGTAGCCTATTTATTTAAAGACTCCTATTTGATTTCTTTTAATAATAAAGTGGTGATTCATAAAAATAAATTTTTTATCTGTTCTGGATGGATGCAAAATAATCTATATTTTATCAAACTTTAGATGGACTTATTGCTTAATGCTGAGATGAATGATGATAACTCGAAAGACTTAGAACTTCTCACTCTAATAAGACTTATTTTTGGCATTTGCGCCTTAATCATATTAATCTGAATAGGATTCAAAGGTTGGTAAGGGATGGACCTTTAAGTCACTTAAAGGTGGAATCTATACCTCAATGTGAATCTTGTTTGGAGCGTAAAATGAACAAAAGACTATTCAGGTTTAAGGGCAATAGGGCCAAAGCGGTTCTAGAACTTGTGCATAGGGATGTTTACGGACCGATGAACATCCAAGCACGAGGAGTGTATGAGTACTTCGTCACTTTTATTGATGATTACTCTAGGTATAGGTATGTGTACCTAATGCACCACAAAAGTGAAACTTTTGACAAGTTTAGGGAGTTTTAGGTTGAAGTGGAAAAACAATTAGGCAGGCCTATAAAGGCACTTCGATCCGATCAATGTAGAGAATACCTTTCTGATGAGTTTCTGGGACACTTATTAGAAAATAGGATTTTATCCCATTTGACTACGTCGGGCACTCCACAACAGAATGGCATAGCGTAGAGAAGGAATAGGACTTTATTGGACATGATCAGGTCCATGATGAATTACTCATCATTGCCTTTATCCTTTTGGGGATATGCACTACAAACCGTATGTTATCTTTTAAATAATGTGCCTTCAAAATCGGTCCCTAAAACTCCTCACGAGTTCTGGACGGGTGGGAAGACATCCTTCAACCATATTTGCATATAAGGATGTCCAGCTCATGTCTTGTTTAAGGAAACAAATAAGTTGGAACCATGTTTAGAAGTTTGCGTGTTTGTAGGATATCCAAAAGGGACTATTATTTCTATAACCTAAAGGAAAATAAAGTCATGGTTTCAACAAATACGACTTTCCTTGAGGAGAGTTACATGGACGACTTTAAGCCTTGAAGCAAAGTGGTGCTTGAGGAGTTAAGGAGTGATCCAATCACTCTGGAGGTTCCAAATGAAACCATTCCAATCAGTGTAGAGAAGCCAAATGAACCCAAACAACAACCTAAGGGGCTTCGACGTAGTGGGAGGATCGGGCATCAACTCCAAAGGTATATGTTCAATAGGGAGGCTTTCTTGGCTTAATTAGATGAACATGATAGGGATCCTTATACTTACGCATAGGCTATGAGGGATGTTGATTCGAAACTCTAGACAGAGGCCATGAACACAGAGATGAAGTCTATGAAGACAAATTAGGTCGGGAGCTTGTGGATCTTCCCAAAGGGGTAGAACCCATAAGGTGTAAGTGGATCTACAAGAGAAAAAGAGGAATAGATGAAAATGTCAAAAACTTTAACGCTAGACTGGTAGCTAAGGGTTACACACAAAAGGAAGGAATCGATTACGAGGAAACCTTTTCGCATGTAGCCATGCTTAAGTCCATCTAGATTCTTTTGTCCATAGCTGCCACTCTCAACTACGAGATTTGGCAGATGGATGTCAAGACAGCTTTTCTTAATGGCTATCTTGATGAGTCCATTTATATGGAACAACTAGATGGGTTCAAGGTCAAGGGTCAAGAAGGCAAGGTTTGTAAGCTGCTAAAGTCAATTTATGGACTTAAGCAGGCTTCCCATTCTTAAAACATAAGATTTGTTCAGGTAATCAAGACTTATAGGTTTTCATAAAATATGGATGAGCCATGTGTTTATAAACACATTGAAAATGAGAAGGTGGTTTTTCTACTACTCTATATAGATGATATTCTGCTAATTGGCAATGATGTTGGGGCATTATCATCTATCAAATTATGGTTGACCAAGTAGTTTGACATGAAGGACTTAGCTGAGGCTAATTTTGTTCTCAATATCTAGATTTTTTGAGATAAGAAGAACAAAATGGTAGCTTTGTCACAAGCCAGCTACATAGATAAAATTCTCAGGAGGTTTGCAATGTAGGATTCCAAGAAAGGTGGGCAACCATCTAGGTCTGGAATTACTATTTCTAAGAAAGGCTCTCCAAAGTCTGATGAAGAAAGAGAATACATGAAGAAGGTGTCTTATGCTTCGGCAGTGGGTAGTCTTATGTATGCCATGCTTTGCACACGACCAGATATTTGTTATACAGTCGAGATTGTAAATTGATTTCAAGTGGATCTAGGACCAAACCATTGGGTTGCGGTTAAGCATATTTTCAAGTACCTGAGAAGGACTCGAGGGTATGTGCTTATGTATTTGGGTGAGGACTGGACTCCTTTAGGATATATTGACTCAGATTTTCAATCCTATTTGGATTCGAGGAGATCAACTTCTATGTTTGTGTTTACTCTAGGCGGCAGTACCATCAGTTGGAGAAGTGTGAAGCAAGATTGCACTTCAAATTCAATGATGAAGGCTGAGTATGTGGCAACTAGTGATGCTTCGAAAGAAGCAGTGTGGCTCCGTAAGTTCCTTGGAGATCTTGAGGTAGTTCCTGGCATGGCAAAGGCGGTATCACTGTACTGTGATAACAGTGAGGCGGTAGCTAATGCTAAGGAACCAAGATTTCACAAGAAGAGTAAGCATATTGATCGGAAGTATAATGTGATAAAGGACTTTGTCGAGGGCGGGCATGTCACGGTGTGTAAAATTTCATCAGAGGACAATTTAGCTGATCCATTTATGAAGACACTTACTGGGAGAGTCTTCGAGAGGCATATGGAAGCTATGGGGTTGCGAGATTTGTCATATTTACTCACTTAGTGCAAGTGAGAGATTGTTAGACATGTATGCCCTAAGGAGTAAAAACGTAATAAGTTTTTGGAGACATTTTTGCCAATAAAGAATTCATTTGTTATTTATATACCAAATCTTATCCTCTTTATGTTCATATTTGTGGAATGTATGTTAAGCAAACAATAGTCTGAGACTGTCGGTCTAAACCTTTAAGAATTGGGCATATAATGGACAAATTATGCGAAAGACATGATTCTTAAGGTGACGATCTAAATCATTAGATCTGCAATCGAGGGAATAAAGTTGGGCACTTTATTCATGTAAAGATTGTTATGTTGTCTATTTCCCTATTGGGAGATGGTTTGTCTTGATCATCGGAGTTGGACTCCGTGAATAGAAACATTGGCACATTGTCATAGGTGACGATGTATTGGATCGGGACATGAAGTGAATTGATTTTAATTAATAATTTTGTCTCAGCAAATTGATTCACTTTAGACAATCATTTGTATTGTATCTTAATCATAAGATGAATAGTGGGCCCATTGTTTTGACTTGCGTCTTTTGATGTACCAAAGGGTGACACCCATATTTTAATAGTGGTATGCATACTGGTACGTTGGAGGCATGACTCTTGATAGCATTGACCTATTATTCATAGATATAGAATCCATAGCTCCTCTTTAAGAGTAGTGATATCCTCTTATATGCGTTATCCTGTAATTGAAAAACTAGAGCGCTCAACCATTTGGATACATAGGTGTAACCGAATGGTATACCATCTTTAGATGGTAAGTTTTTCGATGATAGGATAATGAAACATAAGATAAAAATAATCAGGAAGGTAAAATAGAACTTGTCCTTAAGCCAATTATGGATAATCCTATGGGGATACGATACACTATGATATGTCATGGAGACTTAGTTATACGGGCTTCGTAATTTTATAAAGTTTGAGAGTGCAACTTTAAGCTTTTAGTAGAGTAGCATTGGAGTTGATAATTATGAAATGTATGTCTAGGATATTGGGTTTCATAATTATCGGGTGCTTGAACTATATAGGTCCATTTAGTCCCCTTTGCTAGCTCACAAAATCCTATAACGATACAGCATGCTTTTCCAATAATTGGTGACTTATGTCAAATTTATTAAATTTGTTGAAATTTGGAAGAATCAAATAATTCATATCTGTTTATCAGTTGAATTAATTTTGTGATAAAATTAATTCAAGATAAACTTGTTGAATTATTATGATCAAATAATTCTTGTTTGTTTATCAGTTGATCTAATTTTGGATAAATTAAATCTAGATAAACTTGTAGAATTATTAGGAATCTATTTATTATTCTAGAGATTATCTAGATAAAGTTGTTTTAATTAGATAGCTTTTCTATTGGGTTATTTGAATTAAAACTGAGGATTTATCCTATAGAATCTCGGGTGAAAAATAAAAAATTCGCCCAGTTTTTTTTCGACAGTTTGGCATGTTGATCCTAAAGTTTAGCCTACCGATGGGGCAAGTTCGGCCTGCCTATTAGGCAGATCGGCCTGCCTATGCACGAAATAAAAATCACATATTTTTATGTAGATTTCATTTGATATTGATACGAATTTGATTCTGATTCAAAATTTTGAGACCTTATCTGATAAGGACTGACCCTAGACCCAACCTCTATAAATAAGGAGTGAGCCTCATAAGTTATTTAGATCAATTGAGAGATTCAGAGTGAAACTCTATTAGTGAGATTCTGAAACTCTCTGAGAGCTCTTATTCACAAATCACAAACACTTGGTTTAGGTTCTCTCAATTGGTTGGAAGGAGAGTCACCTGGTGGAAAAGCTGTATGTGTGAGCTCACACTCACTCCGATCATGGATAGAGAACAGCAAAGAAGACCAGTTGGTTGAGGCTCTTTTGGAACGTTACTTCTCTACACGGATTTCGGGAGCTTTTCGATGAATACAAGGTTAGTAAGATCTAGTTAATTTATACATATAACATTTCAAACTTGTGTTTTGAAAAATACTCTGATATTAAAATTTTAAAATTTCACTGCGTACTATTTTTCCAACATGAACGTCTGGTAAGGACATGTCTCGGAGGGCGAAAGAACCTAGCTTGTTATGCCTTCCTCATGAACCTAGAAGGAGAGCCCAATGCCTCAAGAAGAAACACAGCAATCCCAGTGGTAGATGAATTTGAAGATGTCTTCCTTGACGAGTTACCAAGGTTGCTGCCACATCGGGAGATCGAATTTGACATCGAGTTACTTCCAGGAACAGCACCGATCTCTATAGCACCTTATTGGATGGCACCGACAGAGATGAAAGAATTAAGAAAGCAACTTTAGGAGCTTGTTGATAAGGGATACATCTGGAATAGTATATCACCATGGGGCGCACTGATTCTGTTTGCTAAGAAGCATGATGGAACTCTTAGGTTATGCATAGATTATCGGCAGCTAAATCGGGTCACGGTGAAGAACAAGTATCCTAAACCTAGAATCGATGAGTTGTTTGATCAGTTGGGAGGTTTGCAGTATTTCTCGAAGATAGACTTGCGTTTGGGATACCATCAGCTCAGGATCAAAGAAGAAGACATCCCTAAAACAGCTTTTAGGACTCAGTATGGGCACTTTGAATTTCTGGTAATGCCGTTTGGGTTGACGAATGCTCCGGCAGCCTTCATGGACTTAATGAGTAGGATATTCAGGCCCTATCTTGATTAGTTTGTGATCATGTTCATCGACGACATTTTGGTCTACTCTAAGACTTGGGAAGAGCATGAATAGCACCTTAGGATCATGCTCTAGACTCTATTGGAGCACCTGTTGTATGACAAGAAAGAGAAGTGCGAGTTTTGGTTAACAGAAGTTAGATTTCTGGGTCATGTCATCTTCAAGCATGGTATCTCAGTGAATCCATTTAAGGTTGAAGCCATAGTGGAAAGGGAACGACTGAGGAATGTGGCAGAAATTCATAGTTTCTTGTGACTTATAGGGTACTAAAGAAAATTTGTGAAGGATTTCTCGAAGATAGCAGCGCCATTAACAAGATTGATCAGGAAGAATGTCAAGTTTGAGTGGGATGAAGAATATGAGCTCGTTTTTCAAGAACTGAAGAATCGATTGACTGTAGCTCCAGTATTGATTATCCCTAGCAGTGATGAGCTATACGAAGTTTATACAGATGCTTTAGGATGTGGACTTGGATGCGTGTTGATGTAACATGGACACGTGGTGGCATATGGATCGAGGCAGCTACGACCTCATGAGCGGAACTACCCTATTCATGACTTGCAGCTGGCAGCAGTGATTCATGTGCTAAAGATCTAGAGATGTTATTCGTATAGGGCGACATTCTAGGTTTTCTTCGACCACAAGAGTTTGAAGTACCTGTTTACTTATAGGGATTTGAACTTGAGACAATGAAGGTGGATGGAATACATGGAGGATTATGATTTCGTGCTACAGTACCATCTCGGGGGAGCTAATGTAGTCATGGATGTGCTCAGTCAAAAGTCTTCAAGAATTCTCGCTTGTTTGGCTCTTGAAGAATAGAAAGAGATGCAACAATGAGTGAATATGGGCTACAATATTATAAAGACTATGATTGAGTTTTGGTGTATCACATGGAGACGATCCCAACTCTTGTTCAAATGGTGGACCCCAACTCTTTTTCAAATGATGAAGCAAAATTAGTGGCAAGATCTGCATCTATGGGGAATCTGACTTCAGGGACTGTCTAGAAGTTCCAGTAATTGCTGAAGTGATGAAGGTTGTAATGGATGAAGCTCACAAGTCTCAGTTCGCCATTCATTTAGGGAGCACGAAGATGTATTGTGATCTGAAGAGGCAATATTGGTAGAATGGTATGAAGAAAGATGTCAAGAATACGTAGCTAAGTGCACAACTTGTCTTCAAGTGAAAGCCGAGCATCAAAAGCCAGCAGGTCAACTTCAGCCACTTCCCATTCTAGGATAGAAATGGAAGCACATCACGATAGATTTTCTTACCAGTTTGCCGAGGATAGAACAAAGGCACGATGCTATTTGGGTTGTGGTCGACAACAAAATCAGCTCATTTCATTCCCTTCAGGTCGACTTGTTCGAGGAGAGTACTTAGAGAATTGTATCTGTAGAACATAATGCGGTTGCATGGAGTTCCTTTGTCCATCACGTTAGATAGAGACACTAGATTCAATGCCAAGTATTGGAGAAGCTTTCAGGAAGCCTTGGGCATGGATTTGAATTTTAGCATAGCATTTCATCCTCAGACCGATGGGCAATCTGAGTGGGTCATTCAGATTCTTGAAGACATGTTACATGCGTGTGTGATAGATTTCGGTGGGAACTAGAAGAAGTACTTGCATATGGCAGAGTTTGCGTACAACAACAACTATCAATCATGCATTCGCATGGCATCTTTCGAAGCACTATATGGACAACCGTGTCGATCACCGGTGTGTTAGGCTGAACCAGAAGATAGGATTATTCTTGGGCCAAATGAGATTCGTGATAGTAATGAGAAGGTTGCTGTAATCCAAGGTCGATTGAAGACAGCTCAGAGTTGACAAAAGAGTTACATGGATAGAAGATGCCAACCTTTGGAATTCAAGGTGGAAGACCTTGTTCTCTTAAAGGTATCACCTCGTAAAGGCATCATGCGATTTGGAGTAAGTGGTAAACTTGTGTCGAGGTATGTTGGACCATTTGAAATTGCTCAACGCGTGGGTGTGGTTGCTTATCGACTTAACCTTCCTCCAGAACTTTCACATGTTCATGACATATTCCACGTGTCTATGCTTCGGAAGTGCCCACCTGAGCAAAACAAGATCGTCTCGTTCCAGGATGTACAGATCCAAGAAGACAAGACGTACAAAGAAGTGCCAATTTAGATTATTGATCAAAAAGTGATCAACCTGCGACATCACGATATCCCATTAGTAAAAGTCATGTGGCAGCATCATGGGGTTGATGAAGCCACTTGGGAATTAGAATTGAGAATGTGGGAGTTGTATCCACATTTGTTTTGTTTCTAAACCAAGTTGTACATTTTGAGGACGAAATTTCTTTTAAGGGTGGAGAGTTGTAACGCCTCGAAATTAATTAAATGTTATTAGTGTGTAAAATAATGAATTAGTGTGCCATAGTGCATTTTTGAACTTAATTTGATTAGCTTGAGATATTTCTAAATTAATGTTATTTTAGATTAATTTAATGATTTTTAATTACTCTTGATTACTTTTATTTGCTATTTTGAATTTTAAAACAAAACAATTTATCAAAATGCTTGTTTTACAAAACTATGGGTGGCACACGGTTTTTGCATAGTAAAACCGCCCATTACTCTCTTTATTTAACCCCTTCTCTCTCTCCCTCTTCCTCACTCTGTTCTCATTCTCTCTCTTCCACTCTCTCTCACGTTCTCTCACTCTCTCCCTTAGTTTCTTTTTCTCCCTCTCAATTTCTCTCAAAATTTTGAATCAAAAATCCAAACCCAAGCTTTGGATTAGTGAATTGGAAGCTCAGGAATGTGATTGAACAACCAAGAACATGATTTAAAGCTTAATCCGAGGTTAGTTTTTAAATTTTCAAAACTTTTTCAATTTTTCATATTTCTTGGTATTTTGAAATTTAAACGTTCCTAAGTTTAGAAAACCTTGACTCTTGGTTAAAGGAACTTAGAATGACTAGAATTTAAGCTTTGTTTGATAAAAAACGAATTTGAATCAAGATTTTTCATTTTTCTCTATTTTTCCCTATTTTTATAATTTTTCAAAATCTTTATGCAAATCTTATTTAAATTGGTTCAAAAGTTTTTTGTATCGTTTTTCTACCATCTTTGAATGATTTTCATGCCTAAGAACTGAGAAAAATAGGTTGAAATAAAGATTTAGGCTCGGGAGGCTGAGAACTCGTGCTTGGAAAATTTTGGAATTTTCTAGTTCGGTAGGCCAAACTTCGTGTTCGGCAGATCGGATTCATACAACCAACAGGCCGAACCTAGAAATGTTTGGGTGATCGAACTTAGTTTTTCGGCAGGCCGAACTGCATAGTTCAGCCAGCCGAACCAAGGCGACCGACAGGCCGACCGTGAGTGGTGAAATTTTGTTATTTTTCACCTGTTTTCACTGTTTTAAACCTTGATTTAGATTTTAATGATACCATATCATTTTACAAACTTAAATGGCATACTAGGATACTATAAGATAATTTAGTAACATAGGAAATCTCAAGTTAGATACTGATAGAAGCAGTGTATGTATCAAGATTGTTCGTGGTTTTGTGAAGCTAACGTATAGCGGACTGGGATTACAGTGTAGGACACTGCATGAATATTGAGGTAGAACTTCTGCCCCTCTTTCTTGGTAACTTAGTTTTCAAAGGATTTTGGCCTCAAAAATAATTTTTAACAATAATGTTTTCAATGATTAATTGAAAAAGGATTTTTATTGATTGATTTCATAAGCAGTAAAATTGAGGTGGTTTTCATAATCAACCTCATAATGAATGTAAAAGGCTATATTTGGTCAGAAGAGATTTTAATAATTATAGAAAGATATGTATATATATATATATATATATTTTAGGGCATGATGCCATATCAGAGATTGGGTTGTGTAGTGCGCGACCTTGGGGGCAGGTCCTGAAACCCAGCTAGGCCATTTCGGTAGTGATATAAATATGGTTTGCCCAGAAAAGAATATAAAGGTACTTTCTGGATGGACTATTTTTAAAGGATATATTTACATGATTTTATTCTTTAACTCTGTTTTCTGTTATTTGTTTTGAAAGGTAAAATTGTATTTCAATTAAATATCTATTTGTAAAATATAGTCCTACTGAACCTTTCGCTCACCTTTATTTGTTTTAAAATCTTTCCCCCCCTCTAGGCGGATTCCAATTTAGGATTGGAGAAAAGTCCGTTGACTGGACTTGCGACTAGTAGAAGACTTAGGTAGATTGTAGTACAATAATTCAAGGCATGTATAACTTTAACTTTCTCTTTTTCTTTAGACTGTGGTTGTAATTTAATATTGTCTATATCATGTGTGTGTAGAAGTTGTGGGTAAGTGGGACCCATTCTCGTTTCCTTTTATTTCTTTATTATTTCCTTATTGTTTACTTTGTTATCCATATTTGCTTAATCATTATAAATGCTTGTTTTAAAAAGGTTTTAAATTATCACATTTTTATAACTAATCAATTACTTAAACCCATGTTTAATTGAAAATTTCTATTTAATTAACTTAATTAACCTACCACGTCACCTCCTGTACTCTGGGGCTTGACAATTACACTATATATGTCCAAGAAATTCATGCCATTATTCATGAATTTCCTATAGCAAAGACAACCATATTATGTCATGGCTATAACTTTTAATCATCCATATTTTATTATTATTTTCCTCTCTTTTTGTCTCATCCCAATAACATTTTCAAACTCATTAGCATGTGATTCAGAACATCTAATGACATTCATTATTTATATGGCAAAAGTACACAACTCACTTCTCTTCACCTCTCAAGGCCACTGGTATAATTCTATCATAAGATCTCTTCCTTATTCTCCTCACCCTTCAAGGCTTTTATAGACATATGAGAAAGTTGCCAATGAATTTGCTGCAAGCAAGCCTTACCCCTTCCCAAGCAGCAAAGCTTCAAGACATTCGCGGAGTTCTTTTTGTAAAACCCACAAAAAAATATGATCTTAAAGATTAGATCACTCCCTTCCCCTCCATTGTTCTTTTGTCTTCTTCCTTCTTTTCTCTTCTTTTCTTTTTTCTTCCCTTGCATCCCAAAATAGAGCCCCCTTGTGTCACTGCCTCTCCCCATCTAACCAAGCTCAGGCTATCGTCGCCCACATGCACCAGCCCATCTTGGGCGTCGACCCCCGCAACCTTTGAAGCTAAACTGCCACCCCGTCATTCATTGCGAGTAGCCTAGAGAAAGCTGAAATCTGCCGCCCTTTTTGAGCTTCCATGCAGGATTCCAACATCGTACAGCCCTGTTCCTTCAGCCCATTTGCACCATCATGTTCTTATCATTGAGGAGAACAAAACTCGTCCATTTTCCACCATGTTTGTCATCGAAAAATGCAGGCCTTTGTCGCCTCCCTTCATTGGATTTACTCTGTTTTCTAGTGAACCGAACCCCATTTTGGAAAACCAACTTTGGAACAATGATCCTCGCGTCAGGAGCTTTGTTTTGGTACTGATCTCCACCACCACCTCATCAGTCAACCTTGGTCAACACTGCTCAACTCATGGTCAACTAAGGTCAACAGTTAACCCCAACCATCAAATCAGGAAAGATGTCATTCGGGCCTATTTTCAACAGTCCAGACGTGTTTGTGGTGTTGGATTTGGGAGACGGAATTCCAAAGGCAAAGTTGGCAATTTAAAGTTTCAACAGCGACTGTGCTTTAGAACTTTTTACCATGAAATGTCATCGACTAAGTCGATAGGAACTCCATTACTTATCTCTTGTGATATTTGATATCGTTAGTCAATAATTTTGGAATTTGAAATTAAATCACATGGACTTTAATATGTTGCTATTAAATTTTATGCTATTATTGTTAGCTGTTGTGGTTGTTCCAGTCGTTGTCGTTGTTGTTGGTATTACTAATGATGGATTATTGTTATTATTAATATTACTATTATGGTTATTATTATTATTATTATTATTATTATTATTATTATTATTGTCATTATTATCATCATCATCATCATTATCATCATTGTTACTAATGTTACTATTATCATTATTATTGTTGTTGTTATTATCATTATTAAAATTTGTTATTGAATTGGCCTCAAATACATTTTGATTCTTGAGTTGGTTTTTATTCCTATATCAGATACTTAAGTGCTTATTTTGGTTTAGGAATTATGAACAATGATATGATATATGAGTTTGGCCTTGAAAAACTTATGGTTGGAATGAAAATTACTTGATTGACTGAATGTGATTGCTCTAGGTGGTGCATCGTGAAGTTATGGTGTACCACAATATATTTGTAAATTGTTTTCCTTTAGATTGAAATTTTTTATTTTAAGAAAAATAAGTCATTATTTTGCAGAAATTTTGTTAGAATTAACTAACGTGGGTAGAATTTTTAGGATGGATTTTTACTAGTCAGAGGGGGTTATAACCAAATCCTATAAATGTTGAGACTTTAAACAACACCATCGTACAAATTCTAAGGCCATCCAAAGTGTTTATCAAGGTATATCCCACGGGGTGCTCGTTTGTTGGGCATAACAGACATTTCACATTTTTGGTACCGTCTATGCTATATGGCCTATCTCATAAGGTGCTTCTTCAAGGCACAATGGACATGGGATGCTCATTTAAGGCACAACAAAACTTAATATAATTTTTCCTTCTTTCCTTTCCTTTGCTAACAACCCGAGACGTGAGAGAAAAGATTTGAGTGAAAATTACAAGTTATGAGTTATTAATTTGTCTGATAAACTATGAATCGGATGAATTTTTCTTATACTAAAATGAGATTTTATTTTAATAACTTTATAAGGTTTTTATTGGTAATATACTGATAGAAAGAAAAACTGAGAGCGAGTAATAGATTTCTTACTGGGCACTATATGCTCACCCTCTTCCTGCTTTCCTTTTCAAGCTAGTTGAATTGATACTTAATGTCCGAGAAGGTCGCTGATCTCTTTGCTATACGATTGGTATATTCTCCCTTTATTTATCTTGGTGCATGGATGATAGATGGAATGAACCTTGTTTTACTTGTTATTTGAATTTATTTTTATGTATTTTGACTAAAGCTGTGCAGTTGTGTCTTCACTTATTTTATAAACATTCATTTAAATTTTGTATATTTTCATTTTAAAATTTTCTATTTGTATTTTATTTCTTTTTATTTAGCATTAAAAGCTCTGGAGTATTTTGAATTAATTTTTATAGATTTACCAGCCTCGCTTCAACTTCTGAGTACTTTTGACATTCTATATCTTCAAAAATAATTCTTTCAATTTACTCACTACCCTCAATTTTGGATCATGACAATTACGGTATCAGAGCGATGGTTTTAAGATTCTCAAAATTTATCCTGTTGGGGTTTTGAATAGTTTGAGTCAACTACTGGGAGGTAATCAGTTGAAATTTAAACTCCATGCACTATGTACTCAGACTAATGAGTTTGACGTCAGTGTTTATAGTTGATTTTTACATATTCATTGGCATTATCTTGTGCTTCCCCTACTAGAATTTAGTTTCTCTTAGATTTCACTTTCTGTTGATGATGTCGTTCAGGTTTCTTTTTAGGTATATTTTTGAGTTTGAACAAAATACAATTGGTTTTGAAAGTCTATTTACTTATTTTTATGTTATGTAGTGATTTATAGTTCCAAGTGACATTAGTTCCTTATGTAATGCATTTTCAACATGTATTTGAGGTTTAATGATTATTTAGGTGAAAAAGAGATGAGTGAAGCTGGTCCTTAAATTTTGTTCTCTATGTTGTGCAAAGAGTATCCACTAAGTTTAAATTTGTTTTGATTAGGTAATGAACTTCAACTTGAAGCTACGGGGACTAAGAGATTGATAAGTTCATGGTAAATATTAGATGAGATGAGCGTTGATGAAAATATTGGTGTCATTTTGACCTATTGATTTTGATATTCCTAGTCTTTAGTGTGGTGATTGAGACTTTAGGGATCTAAGTCTTATTTTGAAAGTTGGAAAATGTGTTATAGGTGGTGTAAAATGATTTTATTTGATTATGTTTGTTGGGGGTATACTTGACGCCGTCCCAAAGGAGCAGATCCTTAGTGGCTCGACAAACTCGCTTGGTAGATGCCTCAAGAAGCGCAATCTTAACCCCCAAGAGCTCGGCTAGTATGCCCAAGGTGCTGTATAGGGCCCTTGCCAGCCGCAATGCAACCTATCGCCTTCTCTGAAAAGACACATGCTTGGGTCGGATTGTTAAAGCCTGCAAGTAGGCTATCACTTACCACAAGAAACCAATAGATGGCTACATTTTCACCATCAGATGGAGATCGATTCACAAGCTGTGGCCATGACACATGTCACCTACCTTCTGACAGGCCCTAATGTGACACACGGGCCATGAGCAAAACCTATCTAACACCTGGTTCAAGTGATAGCCTATAAATAGAGTGCATTTACTATAGCTCGAGGCCAACATGCTCCTTCCTAACTAACCAACTCCCGTTCTCTGCTGAGCAGTGCTTGCCTTGAGCATCAAAGAGCCCTTGTCCAGTATCACACCGATGTCCCCCCTTTAGCTCCGAAGCATCCCTCCTCGTGTTGTAGGTACATCCAAGTAGGTCGAGGCAAGTACGGAAGAGCCGTTTGAGCACCATGTGCAGTCATACATGGTGTTGAATCACCGTCATTCAATAGTAAGCATCAAAATTTTGGCGCTTGATGGAGGACACCTATGCCTTGCAACCTAAGCGTGGTAACGAGAGGGAAAACCTAGGATAAGGGTGCCCAACAAGAGGGGGTTGGGTGATGCCCGAAACCATTACCAAAACCAAAACAGACCTCAAGGCCGCCCCTGAGCTACTAGATCTCAGTCCGACGATCAAGGCAGCATGGCTTGGGCTGAGTAAGATATGCCATGACAAAAGAACAGGTGGCTGCTGAAGCTTCAAACGTGGTCACAGGTCAGATAACAAGCTTATGTAATAATGCATGTGTTCTCTTTGATACGGGTGCTACACATTCTTTTGTATCTTCAACTTATGCTAAGAAGTTAGGGGTTCACCTAGAGTCTATGAGACAGGGATTCACTACGACACTACCCTCCGAGGAAGTGATGATATCTACGCATTGTTTGCGTACAGTACCCCTATGGATTTCTAATAGGGAACTTTTCGTCGACCTTATAGTGATCGACATGTATGATTATGATATGATTCTCGGGATGGATTTTCTAAGCAAGTACAATGCTTCTATTGACTGTCGAAAACGAAAAGTATTCTTCCATCCAGAAGGTGAACAGAAGTTCGTGTATGTGGGTGAATCCAGTAAGAAACTTTGCATGTTTTTATCTATCATGAAAGCAAAGAAGCTGCTAGCTAGTGGATGCATGGGCTATTTGGCCAACATTGTTGATAAAAGCCAGGAAGAAAAGACAAGGATAGAAGATGTGGAAGTGGTAAAAGAATTTTCAGATGTGTTTCCAGATGATTTGTCAAGCCTACCTCCTGATAGAGAGATTGAATTCGAGATCGAGCTCGCTCCAGGCACAGACCCGATTTCGAAAGCACCGTACAGGATGGCCCCAGCAGAGTTAAAGGAGCTTCATATGCAATTAAAGGAGTTGCTTGACAAAGGCTTCATTAGGCCAAGTCACTCACCATGGGGAGCTCCAGTCTTGTTTGTGAAAAAGAAGGATGGTACTATGAGACTCTGCATTGACTACAGAGAGCTGAACAAGGTGACCATCAAGAACAAGTACCCATTGCCTCGAATCGATGATTTGTTTGATCAGCTAAAGGGTGCATCAGTGTTCTCGAAGATTGACCTGAGGTCGGGATATCATCAATTGAAGATTAAAGAAGGAGACATTCCAAAGACTGCTTT
>CAMOHE010058090.1:0-21635 GCA_946598075.1 Artocarpus hirsutus
TCATTTTCTCCCGTGCACCCTCTCTCTCCTCTCTCTCTCTCTTCCTCTCGGGTTCTCTCGTTCTCTCTCTCAACCTCTCAAAATTTTTGAAACAAATTTCGTTTTCAAGCTTCGGGCTAGGAGATCGAAGGCTCGGGAACAAGATTCAACAACAAAAACAACGTTTTCAAGCTTTGATTCGAGGTTAGATTTTAAAACTCAAAGTTTTTCTATTTTTCAAGATTTTCTTGCATTTTGAAATTTTAGAGTTTCTAAGCCTAGAAAAGCTTCAATCTAAGTTAGATGGACTTAGATTAGCTAGAATGTAAACTTCATTTCATCAAAAACGGATTAGAATCAAGATTTTTCATTTTTCCTCTATTTTCTCTATTTTTGGATTTTTGAGAAAATGTTGTTTAAAACTTGTTTTAATTTATTCAAGAGTGTTCTATTATGATTTTCTATTGTTTATGATGATTATCCATGCCTGGGAATTGAGAAAACAGGTTAGATTTGAGAATTTGAAATTCGGGATGCCGAGACCCGTGCGTGGAAATTTCTGGAATTTCCCAGATCGGCAGGCCGAACTTCGTGTTCGGCAGGCCGAATTCAAACGATCGGCAGGCCGGATTCATCCGACCGGCAGGCCGAACCTGTTCCTCCGGCAGGCCGAACTGTGCAGTCCGGCAGGCCGAACTAGGGGAACCGGCAGGCCGACCGAGCCAGGAGAAATTTTGTGATTTTCACCCGTTTTAAACTGTTTTGAACCCTGATTTAAATTTCAACTTTGTACAATGATTTTATAAACCTAAATGGCACACTAGGACACCATAAGATGATTTAGCATCATAGGATACCTCAGGTTAGATGCTAATGAGCTAAGTTACTGTGCATTTAGGATTTGTGCGTGGATCCGCGGAGCTAACGTATAGCGGACCGGGATTACGGTATGAGACACCGGTACGAGTATTGAGGTAGGACTTCTACCCCTTCTTTGATACCCATTTTTAAATATTTTGGCCTCAAATAGATTTTTACGAAAATGTTTTTAAATGACTTGTTGATAAAGGATTTTCATTATCTGTTTTCTAAAACAGCAGATTGAGATGGATTTTATAATGAACTTCATAATGAATATGAATGATTATATCTGGTAAAGAAACGATTTCATGAATCAGAGATATGTATATATGTATATATATATTCGAGGGCATGATGCCATCACAGAGATCGGGTTGTGTAGTGAACAACCTTGGGGGCAGGTCCCGAAACTCAGCTGGGCCACTACGGTGGTGAGTCATGTATGGTTTGCCCAGGAAAGGAAAATGGTACTCTTTGATTGGTTTATTCGAATTATTTTGATAAGATTATATTTTATTTAATTTTACATTTAATTATTTATTCGATGATTGTTCCAGCTTATTTTTATATGTTTATTTGATTTATGCAATTTCTTTTAAAGTTGAATAATTTTCTAAATATAGTCCTACTGAGCCTTTCGCTCACATTTTATCTGTTTTAAAATCTTAACCCTAGGTGGATATCAGCATAGGTTTGGAGAAGAGTCCGCCGATCGGACTTACGATTAGTAGAAGTATTTGGTAGGTTAATTTACTATTCAAGGCATGTAAGACTTAAACTTCTCTTTTATTCTGGACTGTGGTTGTATCATAATATTGTCAGTACCATATGTGTGTGCACAATATGTGGGCCAGTGGGACTCATGCGCGTTCCACCCCATAATTAATTATTTTAATGTTATTTCTATTTGTTTAATTATTATGGTAATTCATTTATTTCTTTAACTTTTCTCTTCAAACGATTTTAAAATTTTCATATTTTGTTTATAAATTTCATTCTAAAACCCTGAATTTTTAACCAAATCTTTACTTAATTAATTTAATTAAACCATCAAGTCATCTCCCGTACTCCGGGGCGTGACATTAAAAGTTAACCCTTTTTGCACAGGATAGAAACAATGGACGGCTGCTACTCGGCACTTGTTGTTCCTAAAGCCAACTAGTCAGCCAGATATTAGGTATGAACATTTGCTCTAACAAACCCATTAAGTTGGTCCAAGACTAGCTTCTTTGGTCATGAACTGAAAAGGACTTGAAAGCTCCCCTTTTACTTTATATTTCTTTTGTTACAAATGTCAAATTTTCGGTTGTGAGATAAGTAATGAGATAAAACCATATTATAGGCATAGATAGATATAGTTGGAGACAAGGATTAGTCTATAAAAAATTTACATGCAAAGCAGACAAGGGCTTTACTTAATTGCCCTTTGTTAAGTTCTCTATTTTTTGCTCAAAATTCTTAGCTTGCACTTGAAAACATGATCACAAAAGAAAAAGGTTAACGGGAATCATTTGTATAGTTTGTGTTGTGATTTAAGCAGATAAGGTTGTTACTAGCTCATATTCTTTTTCATTGTTTCCAAAAATTGGTACAGCAAGTGTGGTTTGTGGGGTTCTTGGATTAGAACAAGGACAAAAAAGGACATGTATATATATATATATATATATATATAGCCAAGAGTATGCATGATTTAAATACTGATCAGAAGCTCATTCAAAGAAAAAACGGGAATTTGGCTTACTTGAAAAGCATTAGAATAGCTCCAAAACTGGAGACTGGTTGTTCTTAAATTCTGTCTTAATAAGACACATTTCTCATTGAGAACTGAGAAGTGGCAAGTGTCAATATAGCATATGTAGCCACAACAGTATCTCTCCTTTGTCCTGTGAAAGAGGATCTATTTAGTTCATTTCTTTTAAAAAAAGAGATTTAGAAGTTGAAGGGCCACTAGTCCTACTTTAGCTGCTAGCTTCCTTTATTATATTTCTCCTTATCCCAGCTTCTTAGCCAAAATTTAACTTAAATCTGTAAAACTAAGAGAGTGTTTGGTAAAATTAGTTTTAACCAAAATTTTTGATTGTTATAGTTAAACCTCTTACATGGCATAGTTATAAAAATAAATAAATAAACTATAATATAAAACTTTCACATGGTATAATTTTCAGTTTTAAAATTTCAGTTTTAACCTCATTTCTCAAACACCATATAAAAGATAAAAACATTACAAGAAGAATATGAGAGCATTACAAGAAGAAAATTTCCTAGCAACCTATGAAAAATTTTCTACTAATAAGAAGTTATGAATTGTCATATTATACTAAAAAAAGTATAACCATTTAATAAAACTGATAAAGATTGGATGGTACAAAAAATTATAAGAAAAAATTATTGCAAGGTACGAAAAATATTTTACCAATAAGAAATTAAGAATCGTCATATCATGTTAAAGAAAAAGATAAAAATATTATAAGAAGAATTTTTTGATAGAGTATAAAAAATACTCTACCGATAAGAATTATAAATCATCATATCATATTAAGAAAAATATAACCATCTAGCAAAACTCGATAAAAATTTGATAGTATACAACCATATTCTCTTCTCTTGATAGAGAATTTTTTATACCTAACCACACTAGTCTCCGGGTTATAAATTCTAACCCCCTATTCTAGTCTTTCTCCTTTAGAAAAAATTTTTTAGGTATCGCATATCTTTTTTCTAATGCTAACCTCATCATGATAGAGGATTAGAATCTTCAAATCCTGTCACCATTTTTTGTGAGCTTAATGTGCTGCTAGAAGTGCTACTTGCAATTTTGTTTCATAGGCAACAAGCCTGCGGGTTCAAGGCGTCTAGTTGATGAAAAACTCCACTTTTTGTACGGAACAATCACTTTTTATGGAGGAAAATTTAACAGCAATTCTAGACTTTTCTCTTTCTTTTTTTTTTTTTCCCCACAGAATACTAATATTGGCTGTTGCCGGCTAGCCGCTCACCGCCAGAGCAGTACTCTCTAGTTAGACTAGTTTTTATTGGATCCAGTGCCCTCTTTTCAATGTTCTCTCTCCCTCTCTCTCTCTCTCTTTTTTTTTTTTTTGCCTATTTAAATGATAAAAGAAAGCCTTGTCACTGCAATTAATCAGAGATACCCCATGAATAAATATGTAGATAATCAATTTTTTGTTTTTGTTTTTCAAACAGATAACATGTAATAACAAAAAAAAAAAAAAAGAGGTGGGCATTATGTGCTTTTTTTCACCCTTTCTTACGTTAACAACTTTTTCCCCCTAATGGGATCTGAATTATTGGTGACATATTTATTTCTAATTCCACATAACGGGCTGACGCTATTAATTGTGAGGAGTTGTTATCACTTATCAGGACCTTCAGAAGAAGATATAAAAAAAGAGCACTTTTGATTTAA
This sequence comes from Artocarpus hirsutus, assembly GCA_946598075.1. Lineage (NCBI taxonomy): Eukaryota > Viridiplantae > Streptophyta > Magnoliopsida > Rosales > Moraceae > Artocarpus > Artocarpus hirsutus. The sequence goes on from CAMOHE010058090.1 coordinate 4,265, forward strand.
TGCACAAGAAAAAAAGAACAAGAAGAAGAACAATTCAGTGAACCCAACGCACCAAAAAAAAAACTTTTAAAGTTTTAAAAAAATATGGTTGGAACTGAAATTTTTAAATTAAAAATTATAATTTATTTTTTTGGTTAATATAATATATAAAAACTTTATACCACAACAATTAAAAATTTTAATTTAAATTGATTTTACCAAACATTTTTTTAATTTCTCTCATCCATCTTTTTCACCGTTTTGTGCTCAATGCCTAATGCCCTTTGGGTGAAAATATCGTTAACTTCACGTTTTGTTTTGGGAAGATGCCCTTCTGGGTGTGTGACAGACAGCAGTACAAGTCCCTTCTCCTCTCATTAAATTACAATTCACCAAAATACAAAAAAAGAGGCTAAGGCCACCCCAATTCCAGCCCAATCCCCCCACATGGAGACAGTTGTGTTAAAGAGAGTAAAATTTAACAGGTAAAAAATTAATAGATAAGAGATTCTGCTTTCTTACCTTACTCTTCTGTCCTCTTTCTTCAAAATTTAATTAAGGTGGGTTGGTTGTTTGTGAAAAAAAGAATTTCTTTAGTAGGGTTAAAAAAAAAGACCTACAGTATTAAACTATCGTATTTTACTGTTAATTTTGTGTTTTTTTTTTAAATTTTTGATGTACTTTTAATTATATCTAACAGTCCACCGATGGAGGATGCCTGCCTATAGTAAATTACCTCTTATGAATCAAACGACAAGGAGAATTCTCTAGTAAAATAAGAAGTACAACTTATCAAATTTTGAATTTAATTAACTTTTCATCAAATTTTATCAAAATATACGTCAGTGCTGAGTTAAAATCCTGTTCCACTATGGATTAGTATGCTTTTGAAGGATCTAGCTATAAGAGAACCAAGAATGGAAAGTTTTTCTTATTTTACTCTTGACTTTTTGGTCTTAAGAATACCGGTTATAAGAATGTGTTATTGCCTTCCTCCGACCCTTACTAGTAATGTTTAACACCAAATATTGATTAGTTATGATGCTGAATACTAAACTAAAGATAGCATTTTTTTTGCCCCAAAAACCTTCTCCTTTTCTTTTCTTTCCTTTATTTGTCATTTTCTTGGTCCAGAAGAGGTGGCAGGTTAACCGTACTCACAGTGTGACACTCTCTTAAGCTGTCCCACGTCTCTTCCTATGTTGGATCTTGGCCCTTACCCTATGCAGAGCCGGATACAAAACAACAACTACTATATCTATATATCTCTACATATATAAATATATGTATATATAGTTGTCGGTTGAGATGATGATGTAAATTGAAGAGAGGGGGAAAAAAGACTGGACTCAAAGGTCTCAATCTAGCATGTGGTCCCGTGATTCTTGTCCTATGGAAACTGACATATATGCCTTGCCTTTCTCACGCCTCCTCTTGATTACTCCTTATACCATAGTACTATTCCTTTTAATTTCCCTTTCTCTTTCTCTCACTCCTTTCATTTCATTTTTTTTCCTGAGATATTAAACATAAAAAACTTTGCTGTACCCCAAAAGTGAAGTAGGAAGAACCTTACATATTTTTCTGTCTCAACAACTTAATTCACTTTTATTTTCCCCTTTTTTTTTGGTTATCTCAAAATAGAGAGCAAAAGAATAGAACCCTTTTCAAACAAGTTTTTTGTCAAGTAGGATCCCTCTTTGGCCACGCCCTTGCCAGATTTACATCATCTGTCTAGCTAGCTAATATACAGCTCCTCTCTCTCTCTCTCTCTCTCTCTCTCTCTCTCTCTCTCTGTGGTCCACACTCATTTTGGATCCCTTTAAGCTCGCAGGCCTATATAACACGACAAAATTTGAGTTTGATTTGAGGGTAAGAGAGGAGAAAAAGATCAACCAAGAAACAAGAATCAGGGTGAGGAAAGTGAAGGATAGCGGGATCAGCCAAACAATATGGATTGGAGTGGAAACTTAAGACACTTTGTTTCTAGACCAGCTGATCAATGTTCTTATGGCTTTCTCTACAACTATAACTACGACCAATATCAGGGTAAGCTATAACAAGCTCTCCGTATGTCTTCTCAGTTTTCCTTATATATATATACACACACACACCGTTTGATTATGTAGTTTAAATTGAAAATACTATATAGCATATGAGAAAATACACCGTTAAAGAAGTAGTTGGAACGCAGTTTGCGCTGTGGTTCAAAAGACATGGATATATATATGTGTGTGTGTGTGTGTGTGTATCTATGTCAAGATCATGAGTTGATCATGACACCCTTTGAACTGTTTTCAAAATTTAGAAAGAACTTCTAATTAGTCCAACCGTCATCAAATCCTGTTTTCTTGGAAAGTAGAACTCACGGATGATAGTCATTTATAGTACTTGACTACATGTCCAACCTGCACAACTTCTTTTCTGTTTTATTATTTATATAGAATGAGAGATTCAAACTTAAAACCTCTAGGTAAGAGCTAAAAATCACATACACAATCACCATCAGACAACCTGTAACCACAATACAACTGTAGAGTTTGTTCACTACAGTTGAAGAAACAGTACACTAGAATATGCCAACTACAGTTTGATAAGATGACTTGATCATATACATACATACATATATATATATATATATGACACCATATTTTCCCTTTTCATTTGATCAATTAGAGAGTGTGTTTATCAACCTAGTTTCCACTGCCTCTAATATAAAGTTATCATATATGTTAGTTTAAAATAAAAACATGTTTATAAAATTCTCACGTATTATATAGTAATATAATACTTAAATATTCTAACTCACAGATGTAGCTTATTCTCAAACGGTCTCTAAAGAGGTTTTTTCTTTCTTTAAGGAATGGAGATGAAGCATCAAGGAATGCTTTCGGAGGCAGTGCAACAAGGGTTGGTTTCAGGAATGGAGATGAAGAACAGTAACAATAGTATTGCTATGAGTAGTAGTAGTTATGGATGCAATAACCAGGACAAGAAGAAGAGATTAACGAGTGATCAGTTAGATTCTTTGGAGAGGAGTTTCCAAGAGGAGATTAAGCTTGACCCAGATAGGAAAATGAAGCTCTCACGAGACCTGGGACTTCAGCCGCGTCAGATTGCCGTTTGGTTCCAGAACAGACGGGCTCGTTGGAAGGCTAAGCAGCTTGAGCGCTTGTATGATACCCTTAAACAGGAGTTTGATGTCATCTCCAAAGAAAAACAGAAACTCCAAGATGAGGTATGCATTATACATTTGTGCGTGTGAATATATATATATATATATATATATGTATATGTGTATGTATATATATGTGTGTGTGTGTACGTGTGTGAGGGCAAAGATCTTCCTCGCACTTTTTTCATGCAAACCATGCATGAAATATTGGTTGATTCTCGAGTATTCAGATATTTAATCTTTTTATTTTACATGTCACACTTTTACATGTCACACTTTTACATGTTTTTTTATTATATGATGTGGGATAATGTAGTCTGTGAGTCATTATTTGAGACGCTAAGAATTGGACAGGATAACGATTATATGTATATTGTATAAAAAGTAAGATTGATGAGCATGACATCGTATGAGTTTTAGGTTGTACTACACCTTTTTGTAATCTTCACATATCTCAAAAACTTGGAATATTGTTTCTAAGGCATGACATTCTTGGCACTGTAATGCTGTATCGTGCAAATCTTATAGTCATAAGCAGTACTACACGAAAAATATAGTAGCTATAGAGATATATATATATTTAAGCCATGCACAATATTACATGGATTACGTATAATATTGCTATTTAGTCATATTCTAAAAACTTGTCTAATGTCTAATATATAGGTCATGAAACTGAAAGCTATGCTGAATAAAGACCAAATTTCCTGGAAGCAAGTGTCCACCGGTGGTTACACGGAAATCTCTGGCGGAGAAGAGACGGTGGAGAGCACGTCGGACGCCATCCGAAGCTCGAGCATTAAGTCTCAAGGAACAAACCATCATCATCATCAGATGGCTGCAGCTGATCAGTGCAATAATATTTTCAATATGGAGGAATACAACACAGTGTCACCTCCTCCTAATTACTGGGGACCTCTCCCTTCTTATCCTTAGAATATATCAAAAAGCTTGTGATCTTAATTAATTAGTCCAAGCGGTCAACAATAACTAGGCCTTTTCCTTATTAGTCTATAATTATCTAATTAGTAAAATAGGATCTCAGTTGCTTAATGAATTTCCTAGCTTTTGTACTGATGATGATGTATTAGACAATTGGATCATATATAGCAATGAATCAATGATGACTTAAAACTTAAACGACATTGATCATGGCATGACATAAAAGTGCGTTTAAAAACATAATTAGAACTAATAAGTTAAAATTAAAATATTATAACATAATTTTATTTTATATTCTAACGTTAAAACTTAACGGTTAGAAACTAATAAATTAGAATAACGTTTCAGATACACTCGTATGTATATATATATATATTCATGACTGACTTTGCATTAATTTCTCTCACTTTTTCTTAGTACGAGTGATGTGGGATTTCCTTCATCTCTTGGGCAAAGACCAATTATGTGCAATGTCGGACAAAGTATAATTATATGTTGTGATGAATTTGGTCAAAAATGGGCATTAAAAGGTGATGAATATTGGTTTACTCCACATCAATGGACTGGTCTCCGATCAGAATTTGAATGACAAGTGTTTTTTTATTACTATTTTTTAAGGACTTTTTATTACTATTATTACTTGAAACTTCAGTTGTAAGAACTGTTTTTTTTTTCCTTTTTTTTTTTTTTTTACTCTCAGTAAGAACGGCTGTTTTAATTGTTGGAGAGTTCAGACCAACAGTCAAAAAGGACAATTGTTGTTGCAACATTTTTATTCAAATCAATTTTGTAATCATATTTTTGTAATTTTGTTTGGAATTTTTAGCCTTTCTTTGACACCCACCTAATTGAAATCGTGATTAAAATTAATATTTGTTTAAAATACTATATTTATAAAGAGCTTTATAGCATAGCTGTTTTTTATTTTATATTATAATTATTGAGAATTTTTTACTATAAATGATTAGAATTACCAAACAAGCTATTAGTTTTTGTCAAATGCTCTGTTGGAAATTTTTCCAAGATGTGGATAAGTTTTTTAATTTGAAGTTTTAGAATCAGAATGCACCACCTTTATCTTCCACAAGAAAAAGAAGAAGGTTCACGGGTTCAAAGTAGAAAATATTTGCGCACGGGAAGATTCGTAGTTGACCCAAAAATTAGAATTCTCCTCTACAAAGGTATCCAATTTTTTCGTCGGGATCCACAACCTACTGCTATGCACTCATGCTGTTCCTTCCTCTGGTCTTTTCTTCAGTTTCTTTTTGATGCTTTCTGTCACTCGCGTTGATTTTGCATGGAAACATATAAAAAGTTGCCCTTCAACTTTCCAAGTAAAAGGACAAAATGAGTTCCTTTTAACTTAAAAAGTTCTTACCTTCAAAAAAAAAAAAAAAAAGACTTTAAAAGTTCTAGCTCAAAGCCAAACAACTTTGCTTCCAAAACAAACTTGTTAAATGGAATAGCGGAGGTACGGGACCTCACAGGGGGTTTTCATACTTGACGTTTTCTCCTATACTTCACCTTATAAGTTGTAAACAATTTCTAATTCAAACTATGAATTATCATTGAGAAAACTACATGAAATGCTTCTTTATAGACACTCTTTATTAAAAATGTATTTTTTTACTTTTAAAAACTACCCTTTTATTGTTATTTATTTTTTAATTTAATTTATCAATCTACATTTTTGTCCCTAGTTCAAATTAAATCAAAAAAACAAAAAAACCCTAACTTAGATCTAAAACTCTCTCTCTTCCTCCTTCTCTCTCTTCTTCTTGTCACCTTGTCTCTTGTCTTCTCTAACCAAAGATCAAAAGCAAATATGAAAGTCTACCGCCTCCCAATGCCACCCCTTATCTCCATCAACGTCTCTTTCTTTTTTGCCTCGTCTTCCACTCCTCTCCGCTGTTTTCTCTCCTCTCCTTCTGACGATCAGATTGTAAGGAGATCAGAGCACCAACCAGACAGCAGAACTCCAAGCAGTGGAGGACAAGATCAACAAGGAGATCACATCGTTAGATCGTCTCGATTTTGACGACTTTGAAGTCCTGAGGGAAAGATGTCTCCAACAGATGAAGAAGATGGCAGACAAGCATAGTCGTTGGATCTCCCTCGGCCATGTCGAATATTCCAAGATCTCCTTCAGGAAGGACTTCTTCTCTGTCGTCAGGGCCAGATGCAACCGAAATGAAATGTTGCTGTCAAAGCATCTCCTGCGGCGCAAGAAGCCACGAGAGATTTTAATTTTTTGTTTTCTTTTTGTTTTCTATTTTTTAAAATATGGATATGGTTTTTTTGTTAATTATTTGATTTGGTTATTGCGTCTGTTATTTTTGTGATTTTTTATGCATTTTTGTGATTTGTCGATGTCGGAGACAACCATGGTGCCGCTGGTCGATAACCAGGCTGGTATTCGTCGATCGGTAACCACGATGGTATCTACAGCAGATAGTGATGAGTATCCATAATAGTTCCAAGACAAAATCTGGTAATTCTGGTATTTGTTGGATGTAAGCTGACGAGTTTTGTGTTAGAATATGGTGGGTTTAGAGATAAAATTTGGCAATTTTAGCGATTTTTTAGATGAAATCTGATGAGTTCTATGTTGAAACCTGGTAGATTCTCGAATGGAATTTGGCAACTTCCAAGACAGAACCTAGAAGGTTCCATTATGCCCTAGTACGCCGCACCGGTAACCGAAGGCGGTTGTGAAACACCCATTATTTTAACGGATATGATTTTTATAAAAATCGTATGAATAAATTATTACTTTATAACTTCTTACCAAGTCTCCGTAAGAAACATTCAAAATTTACCCATCACCCACCTCTACCAACCTTGTCCCCCCTACATTAATGCTCAATTAAGTAACCTCCTTCTCATTTGGCTAAAGGTCTTCGAAGGAGATATAGAATTAATTCACCTCAACTACCAGGAGACATTAACATATTTTCTCAACCACCTTTTTAATGCTTCCTTCATCTTCTTCCACAACTTGCCCCATATGCCCCATCAATTATGTTGGCATTATTTGCTAAAAGTCTCCATGGGAGACATGATAATATTTTCTTTTAATGCTCGTTTATTTCTTCCTACAACTTCCCCATAAACCTACAATTTTCTTCCGCTCCTCAATTATTTTGATGCCTATTTATTCAGCCATCACCACTTCCTTCTCTAGCTTCTTATTCTCTCATTTCTCACTTCAATTTCTAACTAAAGACACAAGGCATAAAGCTCTCTTTATAGCCAAGTAACTATAATTTCCAGCCATGTTTGAAGCCGTTTTGGAGTCAATTCAAGCTTGATTTTTAACCCAAACTTTGGTGTTTTTCAAAGGAGTTTTGAGGTAGGTTTTCTTTAATTCAAACTTGACTTTAGTATGTATTTTCTCCATATTTAATGCATGTTTTTCTCATTATTTGCAAGAAAGGCTAGAGATATGGTTTGATGATGATTTTGGTATAAAACTCATAAGAATATATTTATTATGATGCATGCTGCCTATTTTGGAATGGTTTTGGAATTTTGAATAAGGATAATAAGCTTTGGGTTTAAGAAAAACTTAACATTCCATAAACCTTGTATTATCTCTATGGGCAGTAGCTCTTTCTTGAAATTCTGGGATTAGATGAAAATAAATTTTATAAATTGGTTTATATATTTTAAAAGTAGACATTCTAAACTTTCCAACGAGCTATCATGAGCCTAAATTGAAGTTATATTTTATTTTTTATGAATTTTTTAATTCTCGGATTGAAAACTAATAAACCTATCAGTGGCAGTATACCACCCGTCTACCTTAAGTAAACCACTCAATAACCCATGTGCTAATTGTAGATAGTGAACCCAACTTTGCTCACCTTATAATCCCTGAATGTCTTACAACCTTTCCAAAATCATCCTAAGTGATTTATGAATCTTATTAGAGACTAAAGTATATAGATTTTCACTTAATTCATTTATGGATGTGGTTATATGTTGTGCTTTAGTTTTAATTGTCTTTATGCATGACTTAGGATCAAAGGTGTGTGGAGCTAATGTTAATTAATTCTGAGATTAAAAGATTGTTAAGAAGCTTGAAAGGTAGGGATTCTATTACACATCTTTTGTGATGTTTTTATGAAATTTAAATTGATTGTTTTACCACAAGATACATATATCTATGTTGAACTGCTATTATATGAGAATCACATATGAAACTATGACATGGACTCGTCCTGTATTGATTAGCGAGGAACATAATGAATTAACATATGTTGTTATAAATTGAAAAGCATGGTTAGAAAAATTAGCACTGCAAATGATATTTGTATATAAAGAAATGGTGAGATGTGAAGAGGGCGGTGGTTACATCCTTGAGCACGAATACCCTAAAAGGTAAAATAGGGGGAAGTTGATGACGCTTCCTTGGCTCGAAAGTCACAGAATGCACTGTACAGGAATCGACTTGGTGAGGCCTTAGGGCTTGATGTCCCCTCATCTGAATACCCTCAGAATGTTTAGAGGGTGGCCAAGCACGCCCATTTGGGTTTCGATAAGTGGAGTGTTACTTTATGTAACGTAGATACCTAAGAATAATGATGAATTGTAATATTTTTATATATGTATAAATGTGAAACTTGGTAATGGTGAACTATAGTATTTACGAGATATGATCATAATAAACCTCATAATCTGATATATCATGTAAATTAACTAACCATGCAATTTTAATGTGGTAATGAATAAAACCTTAAGGTAAGAAATGGTTTTTCCTACTGAGCATGTTGTCACTCATTCCCTTATATTTTCCTCTTTTCAGGACTTATTAAGTGTGAGATGATTACAAAAAAAATAGTTGAAGAAGCTATGTAATTATATTACGTTAGGATGGCTTCGAATACGAAGAATGATTTGCATGATAATGTAAGCATCAATTGTTATTTTCTGTTACTGTATTAAGATTTGTTGAGAGTTGAAATGATAATGATGACAGTTGTATATTATTAAAATTTAAGGTGCTACATTAAACTGTGGTTTATTTATTTGTTTATGTTTTATATTTTATTTCGAGAGTTCTATTTAAGTCCCGGGTAAATTACTTTGATGTTTTATCTTTATTTTTTTATTTTTATTTCATTTAATAAAAACTGTTAACCCCCACTTAGGGGCGTTACAGAAATTTTTGGTATCAGAGCCTAGGTTTGGTTAACCTAGGGAGTGTAGCACCACTTTGCAAATTTGTTTTTGAGATGTTTTTGAAGTTGAAATTTTATTGTCATCATCAAAATGAACCTTCAAATTGATTTATACAGTCCAGAAGAAAAGTATTAATAATCTTAAGGGAATGATAATTATATGGAATAAGTTTATAAGTAGAATGCTTATACGAGATTCGTATAATACTAGGATCTATAAGCATATCTAATTCATATAGAATGATGAGAAATTCATGTCGATACGAGGATTTAGGAACCTTTTAATCTCGTAAAAAGTAATAAAAAATGTAAGATTTGATTTGTTAATTTCAAAGTTTGGCATTGATATGTCAAATTCTTCGTAATTGATCCAGACCTAAGTAGTGATTATATGTGGATTTGATTGTCAATAACTTTTCTTGAAAGTTTTGTTTACTTGAAGAATAAGAGATAAGTTAGGAATTCATAGTATTGAATCTTGAGTGAGATAAATGTTAGATTTTTAGTCTATTGAGACTGTGTAAAGGCAAAGAATGTATAAATTTTAAGGTTGAAATATTTTGCTGCATACATTATGCTTAAGTCGTAACATCAAAAGTCTCTGCTCATTGATTTGGTCTATGTTGAAAGACGTAAATCATATTGATTTCAAGGTTGGTCACATTCTAAACCCTTGGTGGTAATGATGATGAGTCCATTGATAGATGCTAAGTATTAAGGATAACATATAAGCGAATGTATTGTTCAATAAGGCTTTGATTTAAACAAATTATTTGAATTACTAGATGATTATGTTATGGACTAATTTAAATAACATTTAGGAAGATCCTTGATTGTTGTGAAATTAGATTTGTTATTCATAGTTATTTTTATTTTTAGTGGACTTTGAAATAGGCATAAGATCTGTATGAATTAGTTTTTAGTTTTATATTTGCTATTTAACTTGTTCTAAATATGTGAAGGTTCAAAACAATCTGACCCATTTCAACTTCGAACATTTGGCCCTAGTCCAAATCCTGAATCAGTTTGACTCACACTGTCTCTCCCATGTGGCCTCTATATGTGTCCTCTATAGTGGTTTAATCATTGTTTACATATACGTCTACTGTGCATAGGAGCTTATTTCTCTAAGCTCACACACACTCTCTTAATTGTTTTTCTCTCTCTAGATCGTAAATCTTCTTTCTCTCTAGAACTCCTTCTCCGTCTAAGAGAAAAAGAAATTCTAAAGTTCTGTAATTTATTAGTCTCAAATTTTCCTTTCTATTTACTCTTCTTTCATTTTATCATGTACCCAAAGTACCAACACCTAAGAAAGTATTTTCCATCACTCTCCCAAAAGATTCTCAAAAAGAAATACAAGGCCAGGATCACTCGGTTGTGGATTCTTATGCGTTTTGGCATCCCTTGTGATATGAGAATGTTAATAGAGGGGAAGGTCCGCCTTAATGACTTCAGTCAAGATGTTGGTTTACCAGGAATGGGTACCAGTCATAGTGTAATGAAAAGAAGAACTCGTGCTATAGCGGTAACGTGTAGTAAATGTAGAAGACAAAATTGTAACAGTAAATATACTTCACCTGATTATATGTCTACGAATAGAGAGGATAAAATAAGGTTTTGTAAGGATGGGCTTTTAAAGGAGAACTTGGATAGCATCCATCCTCCTCTTCATGGTCACCCTAGTGGATATATTCAAGGAGCTATTTTTAAACTCTGGACTAAATTCCATGCAGAAAGACAACGCCTCAAAAATATGGTATTTCTAGATCCTGTTTGTAAAGAAATAAGAAAACTGGATGGGGAATAAATCATTACTTTATAAAGGTTGTTTAGTCTTTGCTTGCTTGAAATCGTTTCAGTTAATGTTCAACAGTTTGTGTTTTTCTTTTACTTAGAATATTTGTCTCCGTGTTCGAAATAATTGTGATTATTAGATTTATACAGTAAGTTTTAATATCTCATTTAATTTATGGTTTTCTTAAACATATATATAATAAAATATATTATCTCAACAGACATGTCACATACGATACAGTAACATGTTTGAATTTTGAAAACTTACCCAGATATTTCAAGATTTGTGTCTCAAATTTCAAAAGTTCTACAGTATTTGTCGTTTATATTGAATTTCTAGACTCGATGTATATTTGTCAAAAGGTCTACAGTTGTGTCAAGAGGGTCTTCTGTCAAACCATTCTCAATTGTCAAAAGTTATGCAATTAGAGTCTAATCTTTTTTAAAGAATAAATCAGATTTTCTGTAAACTATCAATCACCTTATCTTACTTTTTTATCCACATAAGATTTTGTTTAAATCCTTGGATTACCTTTTTATTTCCTACTCGTCTATTTCTTTAGTCCTTTTTATGTATTCTTCATCCTTAAAATCTTATGTTGAACCCAAAGTCTAAGTGGAATAGACATAAACAATCACTTATATAAACCAAGTATGTCTACTCCCAGTCCATCAAGAAACTAAAGAATGTCTGTGTCTTTTGTGGTTTCAGTCTTGGAAAAGATAAAGCCTATGTAGAAGCTGCCAAACACTTAGGGCAAGTCCTAGCACGCAGGAAGATTAACATAATCTATGGGGGTGGTAGTGTGAAAATAATGAAAAATATGATGCTAGCAACTAAGTCTAGTGATATTATAGCTGTAGGGATTTGGTCTCATATTCTAGTTGAAGGAAACCTTTATACGGAAACCATAAGTAAGGAAAAAAGAGTCAAGAGCATCCTAGAAATTTTAAAGCCATAATCAATAATTCTAATGCTTTTATAGCATTACCCGGTGGTCTAGGTACTCTTAAGGAAATATTTGTAGTTTCTTGTGAGCAATTATTGGGCTTTCATTCCAAACCCTTGGGACTACTGAATGTAAATGGTTTTTATAATGGTCTTTTGAAATTTCTAGATTATGCTGTGGAAGAAAACATCATTGCAGAATCGGAGAGACAGATCTTTGTTACTGCCTCAACAGTCGAGGAATTGTTAGATAAGATGCAAATCATCCATCCAAAGTCTAACACTACAACATCCAAGCTTGGACGGGAAGAGGAATGCTGGGAGCGGCCAATTGATTTAAATCTCAATCTGTAATCTTTTGGTTTTATTCATGGCATGTAGGCATGTGTGTCCGTATTTCGTGTGTCACGAATAATCGCTTACCTTGCATTTTAAGACTTTTAGATTCAGTAAGCCTAATGCCGGAATGGCTGGATACGGAGTACTTAATACTCTCGAAACGCATCTTACTGAAGGTCTGATCTTTTGTTTATCGATGTTTTTGTATTCTCTAAACATACATGATATGGATAGCTGGTATACGGAGTGTCTAATACTCTCGAAATGTATTCGTATCATGTTTGTAATGTGTAATATTCTGTTAATATTATGTGAAAGTGCCAAAGTCAGTTGTGGGGATATTCTATAGAAAATATGAGTATATTATGTGGATTGAATATTTGTGTCATGAAAATAGCTGTTTAATGAAGAATTTGTCGGGTTTGTCTACAATTATGAGATTTCGTCTAATATCTCTATGAATAAGTTTAATGTATGGTTTTGAATAAAAGTGTTTGTGTTATATATTTTATGATTATGTTTTAGTTTATTAGTTGGTATATGAAGTTAATCATTCTTGACTTTTCTTTGTTCAGAAAGGAAAAAGAATTCAAAGATGAAGTATATAGAATTTCTCGAGCAATCTCCTTGAGTGTAATTGTAAATCACAGTCTAAAGATAGTGAAGGATTGGAAAAAAGTATGATCAGCATGTGTGTTATTTGAAACAAGTCAAAAATACTATTGTTGAAGTATTTAGTATTTAGAGTGAGGTTTATACTCCAAGCAAATGAAAAGAGATGCAATAACCACATTTAGAGACAAACAACATTGGCGGTTTAGAGTCGAAAGTGGATATCATAACAAAATTGTGATTTTTATCAGTATTATTAGATTTGAAATTTCGAGGACAAAATTTTTAAAGGGGAGGAGAGCTGAAACACCCGTTATTTTAACGGGTATGATTTTTATAAAAATCGTATGAATAAATTGTCACTTTAGAACTTCTTACCAAGTCTCCGTAAGAAACATTCAAAATTTACCTATCACCCACCTCTACCAACCTTGTCCCTCCTACATTAATGCTCAATTAAGTAACCTCCTTGTCATTTGGCTAAAAGTCTCCGAAGGAGACATATAATTAATTCACCTCAACTACTAGGAGACATTGATATATTTTCTCAATCACCTTTTTAATGCTTTATTCATTTTTTTTCACAACTTACCCTATTTGTCCCCTCAATTATGTTGGTATTATTTGCTAAAAGTCCCCATGGGAGACATAGTAAAATATTTTCTTTTAATGCTTATTTATTTCTTCCTACAACTTTTTCCATAAACCTACAATTATCTCCCGCTCCTCAATTATTTTGATGCCTATTCATTCAACCATCACCACTTCCTTCTCTAGTTTCTTATTCTCTCCTTTCTCACTTCAATTTCTAACTAAAGACACAAAGCATAAAGCTTTCTTTATAGCCAAGTAACTATAATTCCTAGCCATGTTTGAAGCAGCTTTAGAGTCAATTCAAGCTTAATTTTTAACCCAAACTTTGGTGTTTTTCAAAGAGTTTTGAGGTAGGTCTTCTTTAATTCAAACTTGGCTTTACTATGCATTTTCTTCATATTTAATGCATGTTTTTCTCATTATTTGCAAGAAAGGCTAAAGATATGATTTGATGATGATTTTAGTATAAAACTCATAAGAATATATTTATTATGATGCATGCTGCCTATTTTAGAATGGTTTTGGAATTTTGAATAAGAATAATATGCTTTGGGTTTAAGAAAAACTTAACCTTCCATAAACCTTGTATTATCTCTATGGACAATAGTCTTTCTTGAAATTTGGGATTAGATGAAAATGAATTTTGTAAATTGGTTTACATATTTTAAAAGTAGACATCTTAAGCTTTCCAACGAGCTATCATGAACCTAAATTGGAGTTGTATTTTATTTTCTATGAATTTTTCAATTCTCTGGTTGGAAACTAGTAAACCTATCAATGGCAGTATACCACCCGTCTGCCTTAAGTAAACCACCCAATAACCCATGTGCTAAGTGTAGATAGTGAACCCAACTTTGCTTACCTTCTAATCCCTGAATGTCTTTCAACCTTTCCAAAACCATCCTAAGTGATTTATGAATCTTATTAGAGACTAAAGTATATAAATTTACATTTAATTCATTTATGGATGTGGTTATATGTTGTGCTTTAGTTTTAATTGTCTTTATACACAACTTAGGATCAAAGGTGTGTGGAGCTAACGTTAATTAATTTCGAGATTAAAAGATTGTTGAGAAGTTTGAAAGGTAGGGATTATATTACTCATCTTTTGTAAAGTTTTTATGGAATTAAAATTGATTGTTTTACCACAAGATATATGTATCTATGTTGAAGTGCTATTATATGAGAATCACATATGAAACTATGACATGAACTCGCTCTGTATTGATTAGCGAGGAACATAATAAATTAACATATGTTGTTATAAGTTGGAAAGCATGGTTAGGAAAATTGACTCTATAAATAATGATGGAACATTGAGAAATTGTGAGATGTGAAGAGGACTGCGGTTACGTCCTTGGACACGATTACCCTAAAAGGTAAAATAGGGGAAAGGTGATGACGCTTCCTTGGGTCGAAAGTCCCAAAACACATTGTACAGGAATCGACTTGGTGATGACTCGTGGCTTAATATCCCCTCACCAGAATACCCTTAGAATGTTTGGGGGGTGGCCAAGCTCGCCCACTTGGGTTTCGATAAGTTGAGTGATACTTTATGTAATGTAGATACCTAGGAATAATGATGAATGTTAATATTGTATATATGTATATGTCTGAAACTTGGTAATGATTAACTATGGTATCCACAGAGTATGTTCATAATAAATCACATAATTTGGATAATGATGGAAACTATCTAACCATCCAGATTTAATGTGATAAAGAATAAAACCTTAAGGTGAGTAATAGTTTTTCGTACTGAGCATGTTGTCGCTCATTCCCTTATATTTTCCTCTTTTCAGGACTTTTTAAGTGTGAGATGATTACAAGAAAAATAGTTGAGGAAGCTATGTAATTATATTACGTTGGGATGGCTTCGAATGCAAAGAATGATTTTCATGATAATGTAAGCATCGATTGTTATTTTCTATGACTATATCAAGATTTGTTGAGGGTTGAAATGATGATGATGACAGTTGTATATTATTAAAATTTAAGGTGCTACATTAAACTGTGGTTTATTTATTTGTTTATGTTTTATTTTTATTTTGAGAGTTTCTATTCAAGTCTTGGGTAAATTACTTTGATGTTTTATCTTTATTTTCTGATTTTTATTTTATTTATTTAAAAACTGTTAACCCCCATATAACGGCGTTATAATTTGGTCCAATTCTTACCTTTATTTCCTAATTTAGCTGATTTGGTCCTTATAGGGTTAAAGGATGGTACTTTCTTAATTTATCCCAAGGGGATTCTGCTAGTCTTTAGTCGACTATCTCCTCCAGTCAACTCGTCTCTTCAGTCAATTTGGCCTGTTGACATCTTTCAGCTAACGCTTCCTAGTGATGGGAGGACACATGCACGACGAAAAAATGAGGTGCTATTTTTATCCTTAACACACCAATTATATAAAGTTATAGACATGGAATAGGATGCTTACCTCCACACCGTCCACATCTTACATGGCATGTCTTTTTGGCAGCAATTATACTTCTTTAGTCGGGTTGGTTACTCTATGGAGCAATTATGTAGTCTGCCAAGTTGACTATAGTGCAGCTTTTGCCTTCTAGTGTCAGTTGAAAGTGATGTCTGACCGGGTAATAATGTAAGATTGGCAAAGTCTCAATGATTTTTTGTACTTCTCTCGTGTTGGGTTTAGTGCCTTAAAAGTTGTGACATTATGTATTTTGATAATAAATAAATAAAGTGATATTTTTAATTATTTTGGTTGATATATGTGTTATAAATACAGTTATAAACATCAACAAAATTCCATGATTATTTATGTGACGATAAATTTAGCATATAAGTGTTATATGCTTAGGGATAAAATTTATAGATAATAATCTAATAGTCCGTAATAATTAATTAAAGTTTGGGATCTTTAATTAAATATTACTAGTACGATCCAATCTCATTTAGAATGAAATAGTCATTATCCGGACTATTAATGTAGAGACATTGGATTAGAGGTACTTTATGTAATGAGATTATATAGGACTGGACCAGATAAATTTTGAATCTCTGATAATCATTCGTTACAAATAGAGTATTCAAATTTATTATTATGATGATCATATATTTGACAGTCTTAATCCTGAGTATTTATTAGACTCCTATTTATGACATTATGTTTTTTGACTTGCATGGTAAGATTTGTGTAAGCACAGATCATAACTTAGCATCTTGGAAATATAATGTAATAAGTGGCTGGGAATAATATTATATAGATATGGAATCCATTCCTTCCCTGTGGAAGTTAGAAAAATAGTTCTCTTGAGTGATAATTCAAGGTTTGAATAGTAGAGCGCTCGTTCATAATAAGATTATGAATTAACTGTTCATTAGAGAGTTATTGGAACTCGAGGATAAAGATATAATAAGAGAGGTAAGCGGAAATTGAACCTAGCTGTTATTATGAACTATTTATGAAGGACTGACTTATATGTAATGATTATATCAATGGACTACTCGTTTATTTTTTTTTTGAGTAATTTTACTATAAACTCAAAAGTTCAGTTTCAGTTTTTTAGTGGAGTAACACTGAAACTAATAAATTTGGCACATTAATTAAAGAGTTTGATTAATTGTCAAATTTATTGGAGCTTGGGTTATAGGTCCATAGGTCCCCAATACCACATCTGTAACACTATAATGGATTTTTACATAGAATGAATTATATATTTAGTTTGGAATTATTGAATTCTAAATTAATTATTTCACACTTGGATTATTAATGTGACACAGAAAAATGTTCTCTGTGACACATAGTGTAATGTGATAAAAGTTGTCACATTTAAC